>SJYV01047733.1:121199-149252 GCA_006410875.1 Neotragus pygmaeus | reverse complement strand
TTTTCTGTGAGGAAGTCTTCCTCCACTGCTCTGAGACTTGGCCTGAGTTCAAGTGGCAGCATAACTGCCTGATCAGAGTTTCAGGAGGAAGAGAGAGGACCCTTCTCTCGATCCCTTGGGTTTCCCTGGTGGCTCAGATGGTAAAGAATCTGCCTGCAATGCAGGAGACCTGGGTTTGACCCCTGTTCGGGAGGATCCCCTGGAGAAGGGAATGGCAATCTACTTCAGTATTCTGGCCTGGAGAATCCCATGGACAGAGCAAACAGCTGGATACGACTGAGAGACTAACATTTTTCACTGGGATCCCTAAGGCTGAGGCTCCAGAGACACAGCCTGTTTCAGGGAAGCTGGCGGCTACGGGAGCAGGCCAATGGTTGCCAGATTCTCTTATTTTTTCAGAGAAGTTAGAGATCTGGAATTTTAAATAAAATATCAAAGGCTGGTGGAAGGGCAATTTAAAAAAATCAGAGTATTTGAGACAGGGGTTTAATTTAATTTTTAACAATATAAGTGAGCCTGAATTCACTACATTAATTCCAGGTGTGATAATGGTAATGACCTAATGATACTAGAGAACTAGCCACAAGCTCCAGTGGAGAGTATTCATGGCAAAACGCAATTTTAAGCAGTATTTTCTTCTTTCAGTACCTGATACCAGAGCAACTAGTGATTCCTATGTTTAAATAAATATCCAGCTTCATAGAATTGCGGGTCCTGACTTTCTCTTCTGTTTAAATCAAAGATTTGTACATATTCCCAGTCATATTATTTAACAACGTCACAGAATTAGCTCAATTAGAACCAAACTAGTTAGCACAAATGAGACTCTCTGGTGTATAAAAATAATCATAATCTATCACTTTGACCTGGAACACCGAACAAAAATTTCCAAATTTCTTGAGAGTCTGACTTGATGATTTGAGAAGTAAAGACCTGGAACACAAAACAAACGCCGTGGAAACGACCGCCGGGGTCCGGGACCCTTGCAGGGACCTGTGTGTGGACCTCACCAGCAGGTGGCAGGAGAGGAGAGAGAATCGCAGACGGGCCGACGCTCCGCTTCCAAGCCAGAGGGAGACGATTTTTAAATAAACGTCTGTCTGCTAAGCCGTCAGTCAGCGTAGTCTTTCCTCCCTCCTGCCTGCCAGGCGTTTGCGGCCCCCAAAGTTAAGTCAAGGTTCAGGGCCTCCTGCGAAAACCTCGGCGATGGCCACAGGACGCCCCTCTTCCTGAGCTGCCCATGGGAAACAGACGCCAGGAGGCGCCACCCCCACGGTCCCGGTCCAGCTGCACGCGCAGGAGGCGGCCTAGGTTTCCAGGGCCGTTTCTTTTTAAAGCAAAGGGATCCAGTCCTACGTGGCATTGAAGAGGTTATCATTTTAAAGTGAACCGGGGGAGCTTGTGTGCACCTGTGGTGGATTCATGTCGATGTATGGCAAACTCAATAGAGTATTGTAAAGTTAAATTTAAAAATAAATAAATAAATAAATTTAAATTAAAAAAAAAANGATTAAATTTGTGACTTGCTAACTGAACCTATTTTGGCTTGTAGAAAGCCTCAAGCATTAAAAGGCAATTACAGTACTGGAATTCAAAAGTAAGAAGTCAAGAGATACCTGGATGAACAGGCAAGTTTGGCCTTGGAATACAAAATGAAGCAAACCAAAGGCTAACAGTTTCGCCAAGAGAACACACTGGTGATAACAAACATCATCTTCCAAGAACACAAGAGATGATTCTACACATGGACATCACCAGATGATCAATACTGAAATCAGATTCATCATATTCTTTATAGCCGAAGATGGAGAAGTTCTATGCAGTCAGCAAAAACAAGGCCAGAAGCTGACTGTGGCTCAGTTCATAAACACCTTATTGCAAAATTCAGACTTAAAGAAAGTAGGGAAAACCACTAGGCCATTCAGGTATAAACTAAATCAAATCCCTTAGGATTATACTGTAGAAGTAACAAATAGATTCAAGGAATTAGATGTGAAAGACAGAGTGCCTGAAGAACTATGGAAGGAGGTTCACAACACTGTACAGGAGGCAGTGATCAAAACCATCCTCAAGAAGAAGAAATGCAAAAAAGCAAAACAGTTGTCTAAAGAGGCCTTACAAATAGGTGAGAAAAGAAGATAAATGAAAGGCAAAGAAGAAAAAGAAAGATATATCCATCTGAATGCAGAGTTCCAAATAATAGAAAGGAGAAATAAAAAAGTCTTCCTAAGTGATCAATGCCAAGAAATGAGGAAAACAATAGAATGGGAAAGACTAGAGATCTCCTCAAGAAAATTAGAGGTGCTAAGGGAATATTTTATGCAAAGATGAGCACAATAAAGGACAGAAACAGTATGAAGCTAAAGAAGCAGAAGATATTAAGAAGAGGTGGCAAGAATACACAGAAGAACTGTACAAAAAAGATCTTCACAACCCAGATAATCACGATGGTGTGATCACTCACCTAGAGCCAGACACCCTGGAAAGTGAAGTCAAGTGGACCTTAGGAAGCATCACTATGAACAAAGCTAGTGGAGGTGATGAAATTCCAGCTGAGCTATTTCAAATCCTAAAAGATGATGCTATGAAAGTGCTACACTCAATATGGCAGCAAATTTGGAAAACTCAGCACTGGACACAGCACTGGAATAGGTCAGCTTTTATTTCAATACCAAAAAAGGGCAATGCTGAAGAATGTTCAAACTACTGCACAATTTCACTCATCTCACACGCTAGCAAAGCAATGCTCAAAATTCTCCAAGCTAGGCTTCAGCAGTACATAAATCAAGAACTATCAGGTGTTCAGGCTTGATTTAGAAATGGCAAGGGAACCAGAGATCAAATTGTCAATATCCGTTGGATCATAGAAAAAAGCAAGAGAATTCCAGAAAAAACATCTACTTCTGCTTCATTGACTAGTCTAAAGCCTTTGACAGTGTGGGCCACAACAAACTGTGGAAAATTCTTAGAGATGGGAATACTAGACCACCTTAGCTACCTCCTGAGAAACCTGTATGCAGGTCAAGAAGCAACAGTTAGAACTGGGTATGAAACAACAGACTGGTTCAAAATTGGGAAAGGAGTACATCAAGGCTGCTTACTGTCACCCTGCCTATTTAACTTATCAGCAGAGTATATCATGTGAAATGCTGGGCTGGATGATGCACAAGCTGTAATCAAGATTTCCAGGAGAAATATCAATAACCTCAGATATACAGATTACAACACCCTAATGGCAGAAAAGTGAAGAGGAAATAAAGAGCCTCTGATGAAGGTGAAAGAAGAGAGTGAAAAAGCTGGCTTAAATCTCAACATTCAAAAAACTAGGATCATGGCATCTGGTCACATCACTTCATGGCAAATAGATGGGAAAACAATGGAAACAGTGACAGACTTTATTTTCTTGGGCTCCAAAATCACTGTGGATGGTGACTGAAGCCATGAAATTAAAAGACGTTTGCTCCTTAGAAGAAAAGCTATGAGAAACCTAGACAACATATTAAAAAGCAGAGATATTACTTTGCCGACAGAGGCCTGTATAGTCAAAGCTATGGTTTTTCCAGTAGACATGTATGGATGTGAGAGTTGGACAATAAAAAATGCTTAGGGCCAAACAATGGATGCTTTTGAACTGTGGTGTTGGAGAAGACTCTTGAGTCCTTTGGACTGCAAGGAGATTAAACCAGTCAATCCTAAAGGAAATTAATCCTGAATATTCATTGGAAGGACTGATGCTAAAGCTGAAACTCCAATACTTTGGCCACCTGTGTTAAGAGCTGACTCATTAGAAAAGAACCTGACGCTGGGAAAATTTGGGGGACGACAGAGGACTAGATGGTTGCATGGCATCACAAACCCAATGGACATGAGCTTGAGCAAGCTCAGGGAGATAGTGAAGGACAGGGAAGCCTGACATGCTGCAGTCCAGGGGGTCACAAAGAGTTGGATACAACTGAGTCACTGAACAACAACAGTAGTGGATATAGGCTTCAGCCCTTTTTTCACTCTTCCTTGATCACCCAAGCTCTCATGAGCATAAAAGTAAAGGAAAGAAACTGGATGGTAGGCATTTTTTTATTTCTCAAAAAGCTGCAAGAAGTAAAAAGAATAAAAATATAAATAAAACTTCCAAGTAAAACCTGAGACAAAATCTGGTTTCTTTTTAGTCCTGTTCCATTCTTGCTTGTGTGTTCATAACATGTTCACAAAAAAAATGATTCCAATTTCTAGTCAGAATTTAAATCTCAAGTATTTCATGCACTGAGAAAAGAAACATACACAAAGGTACAGGAGACTTCTGTACCCAATTATGCTATAACAAAATGTTCCCCTGGAAAATAAATTAAATTATTGATATATTTTCAACTAGGTATACTCAAAAGTTTGGGAAGGGCCCAGCTTTTGCCAATATGAAGAGGATCTTTGAAATTCGTTCTTTTCTTCTGTCGACATAGTAAAATTTGCTTAATATTAGTTATTAAGTGCAGAACAAATTTTTTTATGATTCTTATATGGTGTTCAATGGTCCGTAATTTCAATTTAATCACCACTGCCTGTCTCCATCCAGGGTCCCCAACACCGACTAGGTCCTTAGACTAAAAAAGATAATGATATGGTCACCTCAAGGATTTCTTCGTTTACTAAAAGATAAACAGATTCACAAACTGAAATTCATAAAAATCATACAAATGAAAAATTTGTATTTTATGATAGTTTTGAATAAGACTTTTTGTTCATTTGGAAGACAGAGGTATAAATGGCATTGATAGCAATAATATTTTAATGCTGACTACTCAGGGTATCCTGGGGCCATGGTAGCTAAAAGTTGGCCTCCCAAAACAGAGCAGGGCAGTTTACTTTGGCAGCTGGATTAGACTGATTGAGGAGCCTAGACAGTGGAGGCAGCACAATGGGTAGGTGAGAGGGACACAGTGTCAGAAGTCTCGGAGAAAGGGGACAGACATTTAGAAATAGCCAGAGCATTGCTGAGGAAGGAGAGTAGGCCTGAGAAAGGTATTGGGCAGATTCTTTTGGCCTAAGTGACAATAACACAGTCTGAATGTACTTAATCAAGACATGTAATCTACTGCTTTGCATAACTGAAAAGTGTAGCCAAGGCCATGCTCATGAGGTTATTATGAATCTATTTCTCACTGACTGCTGTGGTCTACATTCCTGTGTTAGCTTCTTCTACAGGCAGGCTTAAGCCAGTGACAACTAGGGACTACTAAATCTCTAAATTTATAATCTATGAGATTAACTATCCAAGCAAAAATACAGAATTTTCTTTCACCAAATGGTCTGGCAATTAAACACTGATAAATCAAAGCATTGCCTGTTTCATCTCCATCTCAGAAACAATCTTGGTGTATCTGTTAATAATTTTAGAAATGATGTTCATCTGCTATAATGACAATGATTAAAGTAGGTCCAAGGATTATTTCTCCCTCATATTAAAAGACCAAAGGAAGGTATAGGTCTAATACACCAACCCTATAGTGTAAGATGTTAAGGATTGGATAGGAGGACACAAAACTGTCATTATTTGTAATTTATAAAGTTGCCTAAATAAAAAAAGATTCAGCATACTCTACACAGAAATCATTATAAGTAATGTAACTGGCAAGATTGTGGTATATAAAAATAACAGACAGCAATCAACTGCATTCCTATACAGTGACCACATAGAGTAGTAACATCTTATTAAGTGAAATAAAAAATATTAGATAAGTCATTTTTATAGAAATAGAAGTATAACATACTAGACTAAACATAAGTGACATGAATAATATTAACAAAAATCACTGTATTATTTAAGCAAATTTAAACACTGGAAACATATGCATGTTCACAGATAAAATGATTCAATAGCATAGTTATCAGTATGCCCCAAATTAACCTAAAATTAGATGGAGTTCCAATCAAAATTCTCAATGGATTTTTTTTTTCTCCAAGAAACCTGAAAAATGTATACAGAAAAGCAGAGAGCTAGGGATTTTTTTTTTTTTTTTCAAGAAACCTGTCAAGAAAATGCATATGAAAAAGCCAACAACAAAGAATGGGCAAGATACAAAATATTTGTCCTACAGACATCAGGCTGTTTATCAAACTAAAGCAATTAAGAAACATGGCATTGTCACAGACACAGGGAAATTGACCCATGAAACAGAAAATTCATATAGGTAAGTATATTGTATAAATAAACAATGAAAATCATGGACAGAGGAGACTAATTATTTAATAAATTATTATGATTAGTGAATAAGTCAGGCAGAAAAAGACCAATATATGTTATCAGTTATATGTGGAATTTTAAAAATGAATGACTATAACAGAAGAGAAACAGACTCACAGATACAGAGAACAAACTGTGGTTTCCAGTGGGGAGAGTAGGGGGGAAGGTAAGATAATGGTAGGGAAGTAAAAGGCATAAGCTAGTATATGCAAAACAAATAAGCTATAAGGATATTTTGTACACAAAGGGAATGTAGCCAATATTTTATAACTTTAATAGAGTATAATCTATAAAATATTGAATCACTATGTTGTATTCCTAAAGATAATGTTGTAAATCAACTATACTTCAATTAAAATGAATTTTTTTTTAATGACAAAATAAAATATTTATGAATCAGCTCCTGAATTTACTTAGGGATATTAAATAGGAATGCCATACACAAGGAGACAAAAGCAAAATGTAGATACAATCATCTAAATCAGAGGTCTTCAGACTGCAGCCCAAAGGTCAAATCCAGACAATCACTTGTGGTTTTTTAAATAAAGTTTTACTAGAACACAGTCTTATTTGTTTACATATTGTATTCGGCTATTTTTGTGCTACAACAACAGAGTTGAGTAGTTCTAACAGAGATGATAGAGCCATCAAAACTGAGAATACTTACTATCTTTCCCATTACAGAGAAACTTTGCTAGTCCTCTAAGTGATTATTGACTTTGCTTATTACATATAACAAATGTTAGCTTATTGTATACCAGTATAAATTATTGTAAATATGTCATCTCACTTAATTTTTAATATTTGAATATTAATATTATCCCCATATCAGATGAAGAAATTGAGACTGAGAGAATTTAAGTACATTTTTATATATCATTCTGAATAGTAGCAGACAAAAATAGGTTTCTCTAACTCATATATTGATTTAAACCCCACCAGAAAAAGACAGAGATGGACTCCAGAGCTCTTTATTTTCAGACTATACTCTTTTACTTTGTCACAACAGAGGATATTAAATCAAAGATTGGAATCAAGAGAATAAGATCTAAGAAGCAATATATATAAAATCTGAAATTAAAAAGAAATATAGATTTTACCCCAAATGATCAGCTTTAAAAATTTCCCTCAAAAAAGGAATGACACAAATATACTGTGTCCCAGTTTCTTTTTGTCACTTTTTATGAGATACTGAAAGATGTGTGTTAACTTAAACAGTCAATTATATGACATGATAGAACTCAACAATTCTGTTGGGTATCTGATCCACACAAATCATTGACAAAATGTATAAAAATCACTGACATAAATTGAGCTTTTATAATTATGTAGAAGAGATAAAGAAAAATCTCTTCATAGACTGTAAATGGCTTAAGGATCATAACTATAAGTGTACTCAATACAAATGGCCAGGGAATTTATCATACTTAATCAAATCCATTCAAGCAGTATTTTAAAAAGTGCTTTGCCTAATATAGAGTCTCATCCTAGTTCAGAGCAAAGAAAGGATGAGGATTAGCAAAATCAAGGGATCTTAAGAAAGTGTACTACCCATCCGGACTATCCAAACAGTGAAAGAAGACATTTTAAAGCAAAACATGAGAAAGATGCAGTCTGGAGNCAAACGAAAACAAAAATAAAATATTAACACCCAAGTTTGGAATAGCTCTGAATGCTAATCATCAGGTTACAGCTAGATCCAGGAATTTAACGATGTTCTCGTGTGTTGCACGCTCATTCGTGTCTGACTCTTTGCAGCCCCATGGACTGTAGCTGGTCAGGCTCCTCTGTCCACGGAAATTTCCAGGCAAAAATGCTGGAGTAGGTTGCCATTTCCCTCTCCAAATGATGTCCTTAGTAAATCTAAATAATCTCTTCCCCCTGGGCTCTCTTTATCCCTCATAGACTTCACTTTCCAATTGTTCTTCAGAGTAGCCCCAAAGATAATCCTCAAAAATCTTCAATAGTCTTTATCTCTAGAGAAAGAACTTTAAATTGCAATGTTCATGTCAGTCTTTCCAAAGGAATTGACTGACTTGTCTTGAATCAAATAGCCCAGAAGGATAGGGTACCATGGACAGTCTAGCACAACTGCCTGGCACTTTAGTACTTAAAGTGAAGCGATGTGACTGTCAGCTCCATCAGGTAGTCAACAGAAGATCTCTAAATGGGCAACATTCTCAATGGACCAAAAAGATAAACGCTGTCTACTATATTCCTCTCTTTTGTTTTGGGGGAATCAGACAATCTCTGATGGTGAGATCCACACCTTCTGCAGTCTCTGACACACTTAATCCTTAACAACAAACAAAAAAGTAAAACACAAAACATTTCTGAACACTGAATAGTTGCCACCTTTATTAAATGGACCAATAAACAGGTAGAAAATTAAAATACAGTGTAATTAAGTCTGATAGCAATGTGTGTAGAGGATACAGAAAGGTTAACCAGGACAACTAGGTTTTCTCTAATTCTATCTTCATTAAACTGGCTTTCAGATAGGTGCCATAAATGCCAACTTAAGTTATAAGGTTTTCTGGTTTAATGTCATTTTGAGAAGAATCAAACCTAAAATGGATGATCCTAAGAACAGATAACATGATGGACATTAATTACTTGGTAAGACTGAATGTTGACAAGAAACAAGTATTTATAGGAATAGAAAGGAAAGGCCAAGAGACTGTTATTGGGGATCTTCTAGATTCTTGCTAGCAGGCTGTCTGCTCCTAACACTGGCCCTAATTTCTGTTATCAGAAATCTGTGAACAACCCTAAACCCTGGGGATTCCCAGGTGGCTCAGTGGTAAAGAATATGCCTGCCAATGCAGGAGACCCAAGAGAAACAGGTTCAGTCCCTGAGTTGGGAGTAGGAAATGGCAACCCACTCCAGTACACTTGCCTGGAAAATTCCATGGACAGAAGATTCTGGTGGGTTACTGTCTACAGGGTCANATACGCCTGCCAATGCAGGAGACCCAAGAGAAACAGGTTCAGTCCCTGAGTTGGGAGTAGGAAATGGCAACCCACTCCAGTACACTTGCCTGGAAAATTCCATGGACAGAAGATTCTGGTGGGTTACTGTCTACAGGGTCACATAGAGCTGGACATGACAGGGATTGAGTAAACATGAGAGTTCATGGCATATGGTTTCTGTTAACTTGACTGTAGCCTCTCATGGCAGGAAGTGTTTTTATTGGTTGTGTTATCCCTGGCCCTCTGAATGTTCCTGGAAAAGAGGCAGAGGAATCTCCCCTGTTGTCTCAAAGCCTCTTTATTCTCTTAATAAAGCTTTTGGTTCTTTGGATCTTCAGCTACCAAATTCAGATTTTCCAATTGATATTTAAATTCTTTTCAAAATTCTGTGACTTATTTTAGAATTTTAACTATCTTATATATTGTAAATGTATACTGAAATTGCTTAATAAGCCTGATGTTGGGAGGCAATGACAAATCTTGTTAAACAGAAGCTAAACATAATATGCCTAATTTTGTAATCTATGATTTTATTGGCATTTAGCAGGCACGTGGTGGACATCCACAAAAGGTAGTTTCCTTTTGTTCTTGAGACTTATTTAACTTGGAATGTATGTGTGTGTGTGTATGAATGGGTTTGAGTGTTCATATATTACAGAAGTTTTATTCTTCTAAAATAACTATTTTATTTGTTGGAAAATAAGTATTTCTGGTATGTTTATTTCTAAAATTTTTTGAAGAGAAAAAAGTCACAGAAACTTCCATTGTCTGCTAGTATTTTGAAGAATATAACACATGCAAATCTTCCTGCTTATGTATCATGCTATACCTGATGCTGGGAGGGATTGAGGGCAGGAGGAGAAGGGGATGACAGAGGATGAGATGGCTGGATGGCATCACTGACTTGATGGACATGAGTTTGAGTAAACTCTGGGAGTTGGTGATAGACAGGGAGGCCTAGAGTGCTGCGATTCATGGGGTTGCAGAGTTGGACACGACTGAATGACTGAACTCACTGACTGATACCATAATTAATTTAAAAACAAGTCCATTTATAATAGGATTGTTTTATATCTTTGCAGCTCAGGGTGAAATTCTATACTAAGATTTAATTTAAGCCAGTGTTTACATTTCATATTCTCAAAACTCTTGAAAGGCCCAGGAGGTATAAATCTCATTTCTCCCTTATCTTCAATTGAAAAATAATGTTTAATTTCTTCTTAGAGTCATCAATGCTATATTGAAATGCATAAGCATAATAAAGGAAACCATTTGGTAAGAATACAAAAATTGTCAGATAAATGTCAATTTATGACTCTATAAACATTCGATCTGTCCAGAAAGTGTGTACTGATTGAGTCAGTTTTGACAGATAAAGAGGGCTCACTGAAAATCCTTGCCTGAGAAACATCCTTCATTAATATTTACATTTCTCTTGACAGCACAGCTGCTGCAAGCAGAGGTTGGGTAAATATAGCCTGCATTTGACAAACATACATAGTCATAGGCCTGCATTTTTCTAAAAATTCAAATATTGGCTAAGAATTCAAATATTTTGGGTTAAAAATATCCACCTGATTGTTTCTGTGGAATTTCTGGATCCAGAACCTGGGTGCACTGATGCCAAAAAAAAAAAAAATCCATAACACTTATTTTGAAGCGTGGGGGCAGGGGGTACTTTCAGCCAGTTAATTTGTTATAGAAAAAGAACAAAGGATGCTTTCAATTCCCATATCCTCACCCATTTTTTTTTTTCTCTTCATTTTTTATTCCACTGAAAGCAGTCACTAAAAATATATCTGGTCAATAGGGGCAGGTAAAATTGGAAGGGTTGCTATAGGAACACACGAAGTGATGCAGAGAGATAATCACTCTCCTTTATGCTGTGTTTTCCTGTTGTGTTTTCATTATAGTTAAACTCAACTTCTAAAACCATTCCTTAAGAAAGATGCTACTTGAAATGCAGGGGACTCTTTCTAAGAGAATTTTATATACCAACTTTAAAAATAACAAACTCTCACCCGAGTAGAGCTACAAGGAGAAAATTGGCATTGCTTCAATTTACTCCATTATACTTTCAGTGCGCTGTGACTAAACTCACTTGTGCACAGGGAAAGGCCTGGGAATGCATTTCAAGAGAGAGGAAAGTGTGCGCAAGGAGGACAGTGGCCTGCAGCAGCCCAGAGTCCCTCCTACCCAACTGCTCTCTCCCATTCTCATAAGCAGCACCTCTACTCCAATACTGAGACCCTCTTCATTCCCAATCCTGTTGAATCATCCCACTCAGAAATGATGCGCTCTTCAAATCTTGTTTTTTTTTTTCAAAAGGTGAGACACAACTGCCTTGTTTCTGACCTCCATTCGATAATTCCAGCATAGTCACTGAAGACCCTTCAGACAGACATGCTAAAGTAACTTCACATTCACCAGACACATGACTGAAAGGACAGGGTCACAGCCATCACAGTTGCTTGAAAACCTTCTAGAGGGAAAGAGGGGGCTTTCTTCATGACCCAAAGCCTTATATGTAAGAGAGTGATTAGCTCAACCGAAGCTTACTCCTATCTGTTGATTTATATGTATTCAACCTATAAGCTCAGCTACTATTTTTCCTTTTCTTCTCTCACCCAAAAGCAGTGGGTGTATCCCATGAACAGTAGATTCTCAAAATGTGAGTGCAGGAGCAGTTTATAACCCAGTGATCAAAAAGTCCCACAGATCACGACAGCTCAGGAAACAAGATCTTTTACAAAATCACAGAAATGACATAGCTAGATGCTTAGAGTGTTTTCTTTCCTTCTCCACTAAGTCTGAGGCTTAGGTCAAATGTTCATTCTTTCCCTGATTTTTTTTTTTTTTAATGGAATGTTTTATGGTTGACAGGGGAAGAACTGTTGTTAATTTAACAGTCTTAACTGCTCCATCTGAGTCAGTTCAGGAAAGTGGTTTTACCTGTAGCATTTAGTTGAAGCCTAGGGTTTGAGGAGGAAGGGAGTAAGAAGGAAAGCAAACTCCCAAATGATACAAGTCACAACAAGTTTGTTTATTTCTTAATGTAAACTAACTAGTGGGAAAAGGATCAGCAATTAATATGTTTTCCAATTATGTTTTTGTTATGGAACAAGCAAGCACATAATATTCACTTGTGGTAAAACACTCAAAAAGTTCAGCACTCGTTTTTCTTGTCTGTTTAATGGCAATTTAAATGATGTCTTTTTAAGAGCTTTTAATCATTGGTGTGTAAGCATGTTTTGGGGATCGGGTAGAAAAGATACATAAAAGTAATTTCTCTGCATGTATTCCTGACCAATCTGCAAAGCACTAAGACTAGTGGTAAAGAATCTGCCTGCCAATGCAGGAGACGTAAGAGAGGCAGGTTAGATCCCTGGGTAGAGAAGATCTGCTGGAGAAGGAAACGGCAACCCAACTCCAGTGCTCTTGCCTAGAAAATCCCATGGACAGTGGAGCCTGCTGGNACTAAGACTAGTGGTAAAGAATCTGCCTGCCAATGCAGGAGACGTAAGAGAGGCAGGTTAGATCCCTGGGTAGAGAAGATCTGCTGGAGAAGGAAACGGCAACCCAACTCCAGTGCTCTTGCCTAGAAAATCCCATGGACAGTGGAGCCTGCTGGGCTACAGTCCATGGGGTCATGAACAGTAGGACGAGACTGAGCGTACATGCACATAAGACCAAGGTTAACGTTTGTCAGAAATCCAATTCTTGCTTTACTGAAGCACCTAGTATATATTGCAACATTGCCTCCTTTTGGTAAAATTGTACATAGAGTTCTGGAATATCTCTTAAGGACTTTTCCAAGAACTGAAGCAAAGGATTTATCAAAAACCTTGGACTTGTAGTGTTTTCCAAAACACAAATATCTAAGGTAGAAACACTTCCCAAAATCCCACCAACTCAGTATCATAAAGGACAAAGAAAATGCATCATTCCAAAAAAATTTCTCATGTTTAGAAGATCCTGTTTTAAGGTGAATAATCTTTTGACTTCAAGTCAGTGACAGGGAGAGTTGGAGGAAGGGATGGATGAGGGAATTTGAGCCTTCAAAGGCAAAGAGGGACCAGTTTATAAATGATACCTTTCATCTTCAGAGCTGTTAGCTGGAGGGCAACACCAAGTGTTTAGTCTGAAAAATGAATTAAAATCACTCTGCAGAATAAAGTTGCAGAGTTAACTAATAGCATTAGATACTGTGCTTTCCAATACAACCTATGTTTTGGTTTTTTTTTTAAACTATGCTCAATACGTATAAACACAAAAGAAAAACATTCACATTTTTAACATCTATCACTGCTGCCTACACAAAGCACTAATTTTAGAATTAATGAACTGGCTTGTGTACACATACAATTATTTACTATTTACAATTCCTTGTTGAGAGCACACTGCCCCTTCATCATCTGCGGCATGTTGCAGTCAGTGAAGCTTCCTTTTACCCAATGAGCATTTCTAGTTTCCTGGGCATTGATATGCCTTTATTGCCACATGAAGAAAGTAAAGACAGCTCTTTTGGGAGTTGACACAGTCTAAATAGCTGCCTGTTCTCTTACTTGCCTACATTCAGCACCAATATAGAGAGTCATAAGAGTCAGAGAGATGTAAGTTTTCGAATCACCTTTATTCTTAATTAGACTAATATTGGTTCCTGTTTTGTAGGTTTCCAAGGCAGGTGGGATTCACCTTTGAATTACAAAGACTCATCCATCCCAGGCCCTGGCTGTCTGGACTGACCACAGATCCACATGCAAGAGCTGGGTCTTCACATTTAGAACTTAGAGCATGGAGGCTCAGAGAAGAATGTGTGCATCCTGGCACCAGCTGGCTAAAGAACAGAAAAAGAGACTGCACACAGTGAGATCAACTTATCCTTAAGTCCTCAGTCAGATAAATCACTTCTGAGAAGTCAGTCAGTAGCTCAAAGAGCTGAGCCCATTCCGGAAAACAGCAGGAACTCAAGGGGAAAAAAGAACCCTACCCCCCAATGCAAACGCCTTTCCCCACCTAAAATGCAACTGAAAAAAGTGTGCTAAACTGAAGCTCAATAGTCTGAAACAATGAATTTGCCTTGGTAAGGTCCTAATTTAATGTGAAAAAGTGACCTAAATATCTGAAAAGATAAGCTTATTAACTTCTAACATTAAGCCATATTTCCATTAGCATGAATTCTTTGATATTAGCCTTATCTACATGTGAATAAAAAAAAAAAAACTAGTGCAGAGGTTTAAATTTTCAGACAGTTGATATCATTATTATACTCAGCGAAAAAGCAACACACACACGTGTATGCACACACACACACACAAAGTGTTACATTACTCAGCTCACTGTATATGTATTAATGTTTAAATAAACCTTTCCAAGCATCCCACCCTTTCTATATTATAGCAAAACTTGCTTTGTTTAAATAGAGCTTATCTTGTCCCTAGAATACCCACTATGCATTCTCCTTTAAGCTATGCTAATAATTTTGTGCCTAATTTTCTACTCATAAAACAAATGTTTAGATGACTTACATTTAGTATGAGTTGCAGAATAAACATGCTTACAACCTTGAAAAATTCTCCTTGTCTTTGATTTCCATATGCTTTGGTTTAGCCAAAAACTTGGCATATAAAGAAAATGTGATATAAAGAAGGAAGCGGCTTAGGAGCTTTAACTAGTCTCACACTAACACAGAACAAATAACCCAACTACAGCTCAACCGCACTGTCACACTCCTTCAGGCATGGTATAACCAAAGCAAACTTGTGTCAGCTGGGAGATGAATTGATCAGAAGAGCAATTCACTCTTCCCTTGTATTATGTGCAGTTGGAAAATAAACACATCATGCAGGTGCTGTGGATACAAGATACATAACCCAGGGACTTAAAGGTATATATGAATTACCAAGAAGGTCAGCTTAGACAAAGTTATCTACAAATATTTGCCACAGGAGATACAGGCATACTGTGGTTCTCCTTGTTCAATGTAAAGATGGAGGTTTCTGAGAGAAAGAAATTACCTAAGGTCAGAGACACCATGGAAAACAACTTGGAAAAAAAGCAACAAAGAATAAGATTTGGATCAACAGACAGGTATATTGCAGTAACCCAACTGGGAGAGCGGAGGAGAAGTCTGTGTGCTGAAGAGTGAGACAGAGATGAACTTGGGATCTTGGTCTGGCCTCCCCACAAAGCACAGCTTAGGAAACAGGCTACCTAGCCTAGGAAATAGGAGTAAGAAATTAAGAGTGAAGCAGGCAAGGCGGAGAGCCAACACGAGGATATATTTTGTAACTGGTGCCACTACATGCAACCAACTGCTCCAAAACTGGGAATATTTCCCCACAGACCCAACTTTATTTCAGAACCAGCTGAGAATGGATGGAGAAAGAAGAGAGAGTGGGAAATTTTTCATAAAGTCTTCCAAATGCCACTGTTTCAAACTCCTCTCCCTGTGACATTAACTTCTACATATTTTCAAGGTGAAAGTATGGGAGTGTGGACACCCAACAGGCTGTCACTGTAGCACTGACTATAAAGCCCCAGGGCAACTATCTTCACTACGAAGTTCAATTTTAGAGCCCTTACTCCATGAAAATATGAGTGTGAACTAGAAATGGAGCTGGGAGAAGACTGGAAATAGAATGCATGTTGGCATGCTTTTGTAACTGATTCAGCTGAGAAGGTCACACAGACAAGGATCAAGGCTGTCACAATGGGATTGATCAAGATGTTGGGTGAGGAGTCAGGGTACCTGGGTTCTGGTCTACTCCATATTCTGCCACTGACTCATTTTCTGACCTCAGACATGTGAAATCACTTATCTAGTCTCAGTTTGCTTGCCTACAGAATGAGATCAGTGAACCTGCCTAGCTTGTTTCATTAAGTTTTGAGACTCAAAAGGTCACATATTCACAAAATGTGCGAGGTCATTATTATCACCAGAAGATATGAACAAGGGGAGTAGTACTGTTTTTTTACTGTAACATCACATCATCTTGGCTTAGATCTGAAGTCAAACACCAGGATGAATCTTACAGGTTCTTATGTTCAGTTTTGTGTACACAGAGTCTGCTTATTGAAATAAACACAGTTGAGATAACTATGTAATTATTAGAAATTCCAGAAATTAAAACAAATATTCACTGCACTGAAGGAACAAAACTGTTCTCAATGGAACTCTCCAGATTGCTTAAAATAAACCAATTCCCTAACTTCTAAGTTCTTAATCACAATTTGCTTTCTAAGCGCAAAAGGTCTTCATCTCCATAACTTGCAGAAATTTAGTAACCATCACTTTGTCTCCACTAGCAATTTTTCGAAACAAGGTAATTATTTAGATAATAAAATCCTAAAACCCCATTCATCTTAATGTTAGGAAAAAAAAATATGGTCCTTTTACCTAGATTATCAAGATAATTACTTCAATGTGCACTTAAGCAAGCACAGATCTCCCTGTATTTATCTCTATTATCTACCTCAAATCACTAGAGCCGTTCTGGCTCAGCTCCATCATTAAACCACCACGACATCCCTTCTTCACATCCCACTTTTATCTCAGTTCATCTCCAGGCATAGGAAACAGCAAGGACAGTAAGTGGCATTTCCAAGTAATCAGTAATATCAGTACTTTCTTTCTCTGCTTTCAGCATCTAATAGATATAGTTTGGTCTCTGTAAAGAAAATAGAACAAAGTCCTCAATGAGGACTTCTAATAACTGAGACATTTTCAGTTACTGCTCGTCCATAAACCAAATAATTTCTGTTCTAGTCCCATTCTTCCACTAATTGATTGTGACCTTGGGCAAATAACTTGCCTGGGCCCCAGTTTCAGCAATTATTATTAAACAGATTAGACTGGATGTTCTTTAAGTTATTTTCAAGCTGTAATAGTCAGTGGTGATTCAAATAGCAGTACAAAATTACTTACCCAGGAATATGACCTGTTATAATTTAGGTTTAACAGAGTTTAACTAGTTAAATGTAATATTAGAAAGTATTATGGAAATAGCAGGCACCATAACTAAAGCATACATGCACGCATGCTCAGTTCTGTCTTATTCTTTTTGTCCCCCCCACCCCACCATGGACTCTAGCCTACCAGGCTACTCTGTCCATAGAGTTTACCAGGCCAGAATCCTGGAATGGATTGCCATTTCCTACTCCAAGAGACCTTCCAAACTCAGGGAAGGAACCTGCATCTTGTGTGTCTCCTGCACTGGCAGGTGAATTCTTTACTGCTGCACCACCTAGGATGCCCATAACTAAAACATACTAAACTACAAAACTCGCTACAGTTGGCTGTTAGATTCATATATATATATGCCTGAGTCCGATATATTCAATAGTATGAACAAATATTTGTGAGGAAAATGGAACAACTAATACTACAAAAATCAGATGTTGTTAAGTACCTGGTCCCATTTTTCAGTGCAAAGTAATCTCTGATACATGCAGGAATATACAGCCTTGGCTTGCTTCCTGTAGTGCAAATGAAAGTGAAAGTTGTTCAGTCGTGTCTGACTCTTTGAGATCCCATGGACTATAGAGTCCATGGAATTCTCTAGGCAAGAATATTGGAGTGGGTAGCCATTCCCTTCTCAGGGGATTTCACCAGCCCACAATACTAGAGTGAATAGCCTATCCTTTCTACAGTGGATCTTCCCAACCCAGGAGTTAAACTGGAGTCTCCTGCACTGCAGGCAGATTCCTTAACCTGCTGAACTACCAGGGAAGCCCTGTTGCCTAAAACGACCTCCAATTCTTACAATTCTATTTTCCTTCTGGTCAGTTCAGGTGCTCAGACATGAATGATTCTTTGTGACTGCCAGGCTTCTCTGTCCATCACCAACTCCTGGAGCCTGCACAAATTCATGTGCATTGAATCGGTGATTCCATCCAACCAACTTATCCTCTGTCGTCCCCTTATCCTTCTGGTACTGGCTGGTCAAAGCCAACTTTTTGATTGTCTTATTGAAATGGACCTCCACTCAAGTGCTTCAGTTCAGTTCAGTTGCTCAGTCATGTCCAACTCTTTGTGACTCCATGGACTGCAGCATACCAGGCCTCCCTGTCCATCACCAACTCCCAGAGCCTACTCAAACTCAGGTCCATCGCATTGGTGAGGACATCCAAAGAGCTCATGCTCTGTTGTCCACTTCTCCCACCTTCAATCTTTCCCAGTTCAGGGTCTTTTCCTGTGGGTCGGTTCTTCACATCAGGTGGCCAAAGTATTGGAGTTTCAGCTTTAGCATCAGTCCTTCCAATGAATATTTAGGACTGATCTCCTTTAGGATTGACTGGTTGGATTTCCTTGCAGACTTTCAAGAGTCTTCTCCAACACCATAGTTCAAAAGCATCAATTCTTCGGTGCTCAGCTTTCTTTATAGTCCATGTCTCACATCAATACATAACTACTGGAAAAACCAGTTTTCATTAGACAGACCTTTGTTGGTAAAACAATGTCTCTGCTTTTTAATATGCTGTCTAGGTTGGTTATAGCTCTTCTTTCAAGGAGTAAACATCTTTTAATTTCATGGTTGCAGTCACCAACTGCAGCGATTTTGGAAGTGAAGTGAAAATCACTGTCGTGTCCAACTCTTTGCGATCCCATGGACTATACAGTCCATGGAATTCTCCAGGCCAGAATACTGGAGTGGGTAGCCTTTACCTTCTCCAGGGGATCTTTCCAACACAGGGATTGAACCCAGGTCTCCTGCATGGATACTTTACCAGCTCAGCCACAAGGGAAGCCTTGCAATGATTTCAGAGCCCCCACCAAAAAGTCTCTCACTATTTCCATTGTTTCCCCATCTATTTGCCATAAAGTGATGGGACTGGATGCCATGATCTTAGTTTTCTAAATGTTGAGTTTTAAGGCAACTTTTTCACTCTCCTCTTTCACTTTCATCAAAAGGCTCTTCAGTTATTTCTGCCATAAGGGTTGTGCTATGTGCGTATCTGAGGTTATTGATATTTCTCCCAGCAATCTTGATTCTAGCTTGTGCTTCATCCAGCCCAGTATTTTGCATGATGTACTTTGTATATAAGTTAAATAAGCAGGGTGACAATATACAGCCTTGACATACTGTTACCCTGATCTGGAACCAGTCTGCTGTTCCGTGTCCAGTTCTAACTGTTGCTTCTTGACCTGCATATAGATTTCTCAGGAGGCAGGTAAGGTGTTCTGGTATTCCCATCTCTTTCAGAATTTTCCACAGTTTGTTGTGATCCACATAGTCAAAGGCTTTGGCATAGTCAATAAAGCAGACGTAGGTGTTTTCCTGGAACTCTCGTGCTTTTTTGATGATCCAATAGATGTTGGCAACTTGATCTCTGGTTCCTCTGGTTCCTCTGGCCTTTGCTGACATTTTCTAAATCCAGTTTGAATATCTGGAAGTTCACAGTTCATGTACTGTTGAAGCCTGGGTTGGAGGATTTTGAGCATTACTTTACTAGTATGTGAGATGAGTGCAACTGTGTGGTAGTTTGAGCATTCTTTGGCATTGCCTTTTTTGGGGATTCGAATGAAAACTGACCATTTCCTGTCCTGGGGCCACTGCTGAGTTTTCCAAATTTGCTGGCATATTGAGTGCAGCACTTTCACAGCATCATCTTTNTAACTGCCTGCAAGGAGAACCAAGCCATGCATGCTCTAAGTGTACTTACTGGAGACCCCATGGGCAAGGTGAGAGGTCTCCCTCGGAAGACTGGTTACCGCAACAGAGGACAGGGAAGATAAGAGCCCTCAATTCTGACACAAAACAGAACCGCAATTTAAGTCTGCGAACATTTTAAAGCAACAAAGACCAAACATTTCATCTTGCTCACTAATAACTAATCTCTAGAAAGCATCCATTTTAAGTCTAGACCTTTGTGCAATATAACCATATGATATGCCCTAGAAAGATGAAACTGTTGCAAGTTGGATTCCTAGGCATCAACTGGACAGAGACGACCTCATCATAGGTAGTATTAATATTTATACAACAGCTTGGAAGTAAAGTCCTTTTGAAACAAACATGACATCTTCGTTTTAGAAGGGTTGATACGTGATCCTTTCTACTAAGAAGGCTGTTTCTAGTCTGGTATTAAAACCTTGCCATCTGCCTGCAAGAAAATGCTTAGCTTCTCTTATTTTGGGGGAAATGTATGGGTTGTGGGTGGTGGGTGTGGGTGGCAGAATATTTTTAATACATATTCAGTTGTTTATTCATTTGTTGTCTGGCAACTCTCCACATTCTAAGGTTCTTAATATCCTCTTTCACCTCTATATTCCCTACCACTAAAACAGGTAGGCACTAAGAAAATGGTTGGCAAATACTTACTGAATGATAAATGCATGTCCAAATAAGATATTCATAATTTACTCCACTGAAAAGAGTTATTATTACATAACAGAACAGATCTCATCTTTCTAGCTTAATGGTACAGCTTTAAAAATCCATTAATAAACATGCATATATTCCTTGGCTTCCACTTAGAAATTACAATCTATTTAGTTTCTGGTGGGGTTCTAATGTCTGCCTTTTAACAGTAATCCCAGGTAATACGGATTCAAGAGATTCGGGAATTAAAATTTAAAAAACACTGCAGGAGATGTTCATATAAGTTTTCCATGAACACCATCAACTCAAGTTTTTAGCCCACATTCATTTCTATTCATGATCAAGAACTACAGGCATCAATAAAAGCTTTAAACAATCATGTTAATATTAACAATTACTTCTCAAGTTAGTACAGTATAAAATAGAGGTCAATAATGCTGTACCAGTGTCAAAAATCCATGTTTCCTTTGGAAAAATTTGCCTGAAAAAAACCCAGGGTTATAATTTATCAAGCAAAGCATTTTAGAAAGAATGTTAAACTAGTAAGTCTATAATTTAGGATAAATAAAGGGTATACCTATCTAAAAAAGAGGCTTAATCACATTCTGAATATATAAGCAAGTATTATGATAACCCAGCAGAAAGGATCCACAAATTTCAGAGCATTAGGAGAACTTTTAGCTAAATCCAAAGGCCTTACACAGATTTATTGTTCTCAAGACTTTGTTTTGGCTTGCATTTTAATTTAATGCTCAAATATTCTCTGGGGTTATCTAATGGTTCTAATGTAAACACTGTTAGGGAAGTAACTGAAACTCCTTTAACTTTAGGTGCCAGATACAAAAATACTGGCAATGCTAGTTATGGGTGGGCACTTATTAGAAGAATATGAACGTCTCTGGAAAAAACTCTGAGGCAATGCGTTTTCCTGTTCACCAATTAAGTGAAATTAAAAGTCTATGCTTGGTGACATCAAATAAGTGTTGAGTTTATGTTTTAGTCACTCACTCGTGGCCAACCCTTTTGTGTCCCCATTGACTGTAGCTCACCAGGCTCCTCTGTTCATGAGATTTCCCTGGCAAAAATACTAGAGCAGGTTGCCATTTCTTTCTCCAGGGGATCTTTCTGAATCAGGGATCAAACCCACGTCTCCTGTTTGGCAGGAGAATGCTTTACCACTGAGCCACCTGAGAAGCCCATTAAGCTTCTATTAAATATCAAAAACCGGTTGGTGATTCAAATCAAAAAGAGAATCAACTCACTATTATATTTAAAATGATAATCAACAAGTCTGCTGTATAGCCCATGGAATTCTGCTCAATGTTATGTGGCAGCCCGGATGGGACAGGAGTTTGGCAGAGAATGGATGCCTGTATACGTATTGGTGAATCCCTTCACTCTTTATTTGAAACTATCAAAACATCTTTAATTGGCTATGGTTTAGTCACTAAATCATGTTCAACTCTTTGGAGCTCCATGGACTGTAGCCTGCCAGGCTCCTCTGTCCAAGGGATTTTCCAGGCAAGAACACTGGAGTGAGTTGTCATTTCCTTCTCCATAAGTGGCTATACTCAATACAAAATGAAAAGGTAATAAATAAATAAATAAAGCTCAACTCCAATTTTAAAAAAATAACCAAAAAAAAAAAAAAGTTAAGCCAACTCAAGTGTCCACTTTCAAAAGCTCACATTCTGTAACTCAGTTATAATTACAACATAATATAGGCACAGAGTGCCTAAGGCACTGTTCAACTACCTACCCAAGAATGGCACTATCCCAGGCTCAAAGAAAGGAATGTCGTAAAATAACCCCAGAAGAGGTGATACTGCAATTAAGTCTTAAAGGGAGAATAGGCGTTAGATAGTTGGGGTTGGGGAGACACACAAGGTATTCCAGCCAGGGACAGATGAACAGAGGAGGAAACAGCATGGAAGATTCATGGACTTACATTGACATTACATTATTGGAGAATTACATAAGAGTAGTCAAGTGATGAGACACGAGGCTGGAAAGTCATAAAGGAACCAGATCATGGTGTATTTTTATCCTGTATAATAAGCTTTTGAAATGTTAGTATCAGGCGTTGGAATTCTCAGTAGAACAGAGAATCATTGCAAGGACAATGGATTAGGAACTTATTCAATTAGGAAAGTACAAAGTATCATGAATACTCTTTTCAGTTAGGAATCTTGGTTCCCAAGAAAGGAAGATAAATAAGCCAATAGATTTTATTGCTACAATGTGCAATTATATCAGAAAAAAGACCTGATCCTTAATGGAATAAGAATCATGAAGTGTGATAATCACCCTTGGTTCTCATTTCTAGTCTTTCCTCTAGAGACAAATGTATATATCAGGAACAAATTATCATTGTCCACCTATCTTCCAGGGATTCCCAGATCAAGTGGGAAAAGAAATCAGCAACCAATATTTAAAGTATTATAACTTTTTGGAAAATGATGGGGTCAACCTAGGAAAGAAGAATTATATTTTCATAGCCTTTGGGGGAATTTTAGTTCTTTGAAATGTTCTAACAACAATATTTCAGGATTATTGGATCTTCTTGACTCTTCCATTCCTGTGTCTCTGTACTACATATTTTAGCAACATTCTGTATTATTACTCTGCTCACTTCCCACCCTTTTTTCATCATGAGATGAGCATTCTATTCAAATTAGAACAATGAAAAGCATCTTAAATTGAAGAATATCTTTCGATAGAACCATTCATTTTTAAAGAAAATTATCTGGGGACAACAAAACAATTAGAAAGGCAGTAGGTATGCATTAAAGGGTATTTGTCCTCCAGATTTATCTTTCACTCATGGATGACCCCATAATAAAAGGAAATTAGCATAATTTATATCAATAATTTGTTTCAATGATGTGTGAAAAAAATAATACCTCATGGTAAATTAAAGATGCTTTTACAACTGCATTTTATTATTTACTCTTATTTATATTTAGAGCTATAAAGTCATATTAATAGAGTGTGAAAATGGCCCATATGAAAAATACCCCAATGGTACTAACATACACTTGTATCCCAAATGTACCCAACATGGCCCATAGTAATTGTGAAAATGGCCCACAGGAATGTACAGCATAGTACAGGAATGGTACTATATTGACTAATAGAAAGGCTTTGCTCAATTTGACTTTCCTGATTGCTAAAAAGCTGCTTCCAATGCTCTGGTCTCCAATCTTGAGGTCATCTAAGAGGAGTTGCTTTCTTTTGTGTAAACTGGTCAGTCACTTTGCCAAGCAGATTCATTTGATTTGTCTTTTAAAATGACCCTTTGACTTGTAATCAGTCACATTCTCTTCACGCTTTATTTCATTTTATTTTGCTGGAGAGCATTTTAGAATTTTTGTCATGAAGAGAGCTACATAAATATGAATGTATTGATAGTGTTATGGCTTTTCAAACCTATATTTTATGTCACAGGTTTTAAGAGCTACAGAATTTACTGACTGCACAGAAAATAAAAGTATAAACAGACTTACTGAAATGCCCCAAATGTGATAAAATATATGAATTATTAGCCCCCTGAAAGTTAGTGTGATTCTCTTTAAATGCCAAATTTTCTAAACTATTCTTGGATATATATATATATATATATATATATATGCTAGCAGGGTTAAAGTTTGAGACATCAAAGAAATATAACAAGCTCTCTAATATTTGAAGTTTAAATTTAATTTAGAGGTAAATACTATGAAGTAAACAAAAGCATAAATTAGGACCTATCTAGAGTGACAAAAAGACTTAATGATCTCAGTTAGTCTGCCTCTGTGCTCTTACTCTGAACCCTACAAAGGGACGTGAGATCAAAAGTCATCAGGATGAGAATTATCTCATGATAAGCAATTTTGAAAACAAATTTTTTTGGTAAAAAATAAAATCATTGGGAACTCATGTACACCCATGGCAGATTCATGTCAATGTATGGCAAACCCCAATACAGTATTGTAAAGTAAATAAATAAATAAGAAAATAAATAAATAAATAGAATCACACTTAATGAGCATTCAATACAGCCCACAATGTATAAAAATAGCTCATCTGAAGATATGCTACCTGTTGTAGCAAGGAGGAAAAGTTAAGGGAAGAAAGATTCTGTACAACTGCTAGACTTAAATACCAACGTTTTTATGTTTAATTGCATAAATCGGTATAAAACTGACAGTCCACTCAGTGCCTTATTATCATGTAGTAATGGCAAATCCATAAAAAAGAGAAATTAGATAAAGCAGTTATTTCATCTTCTAGAAATTCTTGTTGTCCAGTGTTGACAATAGGGATTGCACTGTACCAGGGACTGTAATAAATACAAAACAAGAATATGGGGCTTCTACTCATGGTGAAACTAAATAGTGTTCAGGGAGACAAGGCAGCCATGAAAATACACAAGGAGGATAGAAACAAGTTAACATCTGCCTGCCAGGTCAGAGTATTAACTATATTGGCAAAATGGTGACTCATGAAATTTGTCTGGTACAGGGTCTTCCCTTCAGTTGGATGGAGATTATATTAATGTGTTAATGAAGAATGAACTGGGTGATACACTTAATGGGAAAAATGCAGCATGGAGCAAGTCAGAAGACTAAAACGTAGTGAGATACTTGAAATGCAGAAGTAACCCATCACACTTAAATGACAGATTAAATAAGATTTTTGTTTTTGCCTCAATGGATGGACTACACATTGGTTATGGAGGAGCAACATGCCAGTATTTCAATAACAGTTTCCTCCCTACCACTTTCATATCATGGTACTAATTATAGACTATGCTTTCTAATAATAAACTAATATATATTATCCCATATAAGTATCACATCAATTCTATGAAAGAGAATTTTTTCCTCTTTTGACAGATAAAGGAACTGCATTTTATGAAAATGGCAAATGATGTAGCAACAAGACGGGTTAGAGGTAAAGAGACTTCATCCAAATTTTCCAAAAGCTTTTCTCAAAGTGTCTTTTGAAAAATCATTAAATTCTTAACGTCAGACTTCTTCTTTGAGAATTGAAAGCCTTAGGCCTGAGGCCTCAAATCTCTTCCCAGCTCCCCCTCCCCCTTTGCTTCATTTATACCCCTCCAAAAAAAATAGAGTAGAAGAGATAGCAATGGACCAAATCTTTACATGTGTAAGGCAGTCAAGTAAATATCAACCTCAGTGTTTCTAGAGAATGCAACTCAATGAATAAGTTAGAAAGTTACAATAGAATTTGCAAACAGAGACGAAAACAAAACTTGCTGGAAAGAAGGAAATAAACACAATTGCGAACTGAAAAAGAGAAAACGAAAATTTAACGTACAGGAAAAACAAGTATACAAAATGACTGACGAGACACATCTGGTTTGAATTACAGAAAATTTGCCTTTTACATTTTTAAAGCAGAAAAACATTAAGAAACTTCAAAAAGATGAAGGGAGGAGAGAAGGAGATGGGTAGTGAGGGGCTGGCAGTGTACACACACACACACACACGTATATCTGAACACTAATTTATATGGAAAATAAAGAGTTTTTTAATGTTCTAAAATTTGATGGAAAATCACTTAAAAATCTGACAATAAAGAGGCATAAAATATCCTAACCTCATACAAAGACTCACTGGTTCAAAAACACAAAATTCACCTTATATGTCACACAAAACATGTAATGAAACAAGCTGCTTAAGAAAAGTTAAAAGCAAAAAGATGGGCAGATTTAGAGGAAAAAAATGCTACTAGCAAGAAAGTTATAACAATATTATTGATTTCAAAGAAAGTTTAATACAGGACAAAAGGTTTTAGGGCAACAAGGAGAACAAACATGGGACTGTAACTTTAATAAATCTTTATACAGCAAATAAAGTATCATAATACCTAAGTAGTGAAATGTAAAAAAATATTTTAAAAAAATCAATAGCAAGAAGATATTAATTCATATCCATAAAACTGAAAAATCTAGTAAACAAAATGAAAAATGTATAGTATTTTTAAAGATACAAATTTATTTATACTTATATATTTTGGCATTTGTTACATATCATTGATTATATTTAAATTTACTTTATTTGTATATGTATGTGTTTCAGATCAAATTCTATGCCTTCCAAGTAAAAGATATAAATTCTTTTCTAGTATCCATAAAGCATTTTTACACTGACCCTATTTTTGTATATAATAGAAATGTTCTCCAAAGTATAGGTAGTATACATGCTGTAATTATACTTCAATGTAAAAATTCTCTTTAATAATAATAAAAGGTTTAGCAAAAATAATCTAGCAAAATATACTCCAAACATTCCCCACGTTAAAGAAGAAACCAAATCTAAACTGTAAAATTGCAAATGCATATCACATTATATATGATAAGGGCAATGTTATGCCCCAGAAGTTAATGTATAACTGAACCAAACAAATTAAAATCAATCAATTAAAGATCTGAATCCAAAAGGTGGCCTTAAAATGACCTATAAAACAAAAATATATCCTGTAGAAGGGAGCTTATAAAGAAAATATCAAAAACTTTTAAGAAATGGGAAAGATAAAATTAATACAGGAATACTTATTTTAAAATAGACATAATGGATCATGGAAAGCACTAAGAAAGAAAAAAGGGAAAAACAAAAGCAAAAAAATCAGTACATTTGTGGCAAAAAATAGGACACTAATGATAGCTCATGAAGAAATTAAAATAATCATGATGGATCTACTTTAAAATTTTACATTAAAGATTTTAAGCTGAATTAATAAATTATTTTCTATGGAAACAATGTCACAATTGATCACTGAAGCATGTGAACAAAGCTTCAAAATAAGTGGTTTATCATAAAATTTAAGATTTCAATAATAAATAATTCTGACACTATCATACTACAGAGAAAAAATTATATCTTTCTTTGCTACTGAAGCCACATAAACTCTGGTATAATATGTCACAAATACACAATACTGACTAGTCTCAGAAATAAATGTTAGTTTTAAAGGTAACATTTTTAAATATTGGAAAAATGGAAGTCAGTGGCATATAAGAATGACTCAGAATCATGGGAAGTTTCTTACAGAAATACAACAGTGACTAAGTAATGTCTACTAATGTAATATCCAACATTAATATGCCAAATGAAAATGAACACACAATCTTCTCAATAAGTGTCAGTCAGACATCTGTCAAAATTAAAATCTATTCTTGACTTAAAGGAAAAAATTAAAATAAGGTCTAAATCCTTAGCAGGATACAAATGTGTATTTCAACCAAAGTTAACAGGATTGTTCATGGTAAAAATGAAAATTCTCCTACTGACAAGGACAACAGCAACAAAAATAATAATAAAGAGTTCTAATGCCCCTGTATCACCACGGTTAGCTCCCACTAACCTAGAAGTACTAACGTAATGGGCACTTGCCATTTGTTTCAGTTTCCCAACATCTGCTGAAGCAGAGCTGATATCACTCAGCAGAACTAGAGTCTGCTTCCCTAGTCCTTGTGGCCAACAGAAAAGAGATACATGACTCTGGCAGGAGTCT
>SJYV01047733.1:28965-121052 GCA_006410875.1 Neotragus pygmaeus | reverse complement strand
GGACCCCAAAAAAAAAAAAAAAAAAAAAAAAAAAAGGCAAGGGGAGTGAAAAATCAAGCAAAGTGTGGGAAATAAAGCAGGCAGTGACGCAAACTAGCAATTCCAGGTTCAGAAGTACTGTGTTAAGTTCTGGTAGTATTGACAGTTTAAGCCACGGCAGCAAGGCCGTCACCAAAAAGATTGTTTTTTTCTGGAATTATTTTGCTAGTCTTTCATTTAATCTATTGTCTAAATTATTTGTCTGAATAAATAAACCAGTATCAGTTGCTAACCTAACAACCCTGATTCATACAACTAGCTGACATCATCTGATGACAGAAAACGATCAAGTAATGAATACTAAACTGGAGGACAAAACCTTGAAAGGTGAGTAACTGTCTACGTAATAATCTGAAGAGTCTACTACAAATATAAAGGGAAAATAGCAGAAATCAATAGAATTATTCATATATAAAAATTAACTATATAAGTGCTATAATAGAAAAGAATATTGCATTTTAAATGGTACTCACAAAGAAAAAAATACATCACAGTGAAGTAAGCATGTGTAAGACATATGTGGAAGAAACACTAAATGGCATAAAATCATATTTAAGTAAATGCAAAGATATAATGTATCCTTGGTTAGGAAGATTGTGAAAGTACTAATTGACTCCAAACTACTATGCAATGAAATCTAATTATAATTAAACAATAAAAGGCAAAATGTTATCAAGCTCCCATTTGAGAAAAATAGGGAAATATCTAAATCAATTCTGAGAAAAAAAGACAGATGAAAAATGAATAATCCTACTAGACAATAAAATATCTATGTATTTTAAAACTTTTGACATATTAACATTATTAAACCCAACTTATATGAGTATATTAAAGCATTCTGGAACTCTATGAATAAAAAGTAATTGAATGGAGCAGAAAAGAGGTCACAATAAATTTTAATAAGTAGGGGATTTTGGTTACCCCTAAGGATGGTGTTACAAACCAGTGGGAAAAAGATGAGGTCATGCTGGATTACTGTGGGTCCTAATCCATGATTGGTGCCCTTAAAGGAGCAAAAACAAACACACAGAAACAAGCAAGAGTGTCATAGAGGATGGAGTCAGAGACAGCAGTAATGTTTCCATAAGCAAAGAACATCGACTTTTTTTTCTTTTAAACTAATTTCATAGAGACAGAGAAAGTTCAGTGAAATGAGAACACAGATGAATTTGTTTCAAATGAATGACCACAACAAAGTATCAGGAAGAACAACTAATGAAACAAAATAATTCACCAGATAAAAGTTCAAAGCATTAGCAGTAAGAAGGCTAACTGAATGAAAGCAAATAATAGATGAATGCAGTGATAATTCTAACAAAGACCAAGAAAGGATAAAAAAAAAAAAGAACCAATCAAAACTGAAGAATACAAAAACTAAAATGAAAGAGAAAACAAACACTCTAGAAGGAATGAACAGCTGACTGCTAGGTGATGCAGAAGCAAGCATAAGTGATCTGGAAGATAGAATAACGAAAATTTCCCAATCAGAACAGCAAAAGGAAAACAATTTTTTTTTTTTAATGAGAACAGTTTAAGGGGCTTCTCCCACAATCAAAAATATCAATATTCATATTACAGGGTTCATGGAAGCAGAAGAAAAAGAGATAAAGGGAGTGAAAATGCATTTGATGAAATTACAGCTGAAAATTTCCCAAACTTGAATAAGGAAAACAGATATTCAGGAACAGGAAATACAGAGGGTTCCAAACAAGATGAATCCGAACAGACTTATACCAAGACATATGAGAGGCAAAACGACAAAAGTTAGAGACGGTAAAGGCAGCATGAGAAAAACTGACTCACAAACAAGGGAACCCTCCATTCAGCTATAAGCTGATTTCTCTGCAGAAACTTTGCAGGCCAAAGGGAGTGAGAGTGCTGAAAGGGAAAACTCTGCACTTTAGGATACTCAATCTAACAAGACTACAGTTTAGAACTGAAGGAAAGATAAAGAACTTCTCAGACAAGCAAAAACTGAGTTGGTCAATACTAAATCAAACCAAAAAGAATTGTTAAAAGGTCTCCTTTAAGTGGGAAAGAAAAGGCTACAAGAAGAAGTATGTTGCTCTGTTGCTAAGTTGTTTCCGACTCTTTGTGATTCCATAGACTGCATCAGGCCAGCGCTCCCTGTCCCTCACTATCTCCCAGGGTTGCCCAAGTTTATGTCCATTGAGTCAGTGATGCTATCCAGCTATGTCATCCTCTGCTGCCCTATTCTCCTTTTGCCTTCAATCTTTCCTAGTATCAAGGTCCTTTCCAATGAGCCAGCTGTTCTCATTAGGTGGCCAAAATATTGGATTATCGCTATCTATCAGGTGGCCAAAGTATTTCCTAAGCATCTATAAGGAAAGGGAAAATCCTAGCAGTAAAGCAAATAAATAGTAAAGGCTGAGGATCAGCCACTCAAAAAACACAAGAAAATTCGCTTTCCACCATTAATTGAACTATAAACTGTAAACACACACACACACACACACACACACACACACACATGTATACACAGAGACATATACATACACAAACTCTTTCAAATATAATTCTTTGAACTTATCAGCATAAGTAAAGGGCTTCCCAAGTGGCTCAGACAGTAAAGCGTCTGCCTGCACTGTGGGAGACTGGGGTGTGATCCCTGGGTCAGGAAGATCCCCTGGAGGAGGAAATGGCAACCCACTTCAGTATGTTTGCCTGGAAAATTCCATGAATGGAGGAACCGGGTAGGCTATAGTCCATGTGATCTCAAAGAGTCAGACACGACTGAGTAGCTTCACTGGTTGCATAAGGAAGAGTTTTAATTCAGAAGCCCTTGAGTTTCAGCTCATCATTAGATTGACTTCCCTTAAGCTTTGGCATCAGTAACTAATAATTCTCTGTTGGGTTTTCCACATTACCCCTCACTGACCTGAGAAGAGTTAAGTGAAAAAAGAGAACTTCATAAAATTCTGGTACAAGTCAAAGAACAAGAACTCCACATGATATCAAAAATAACAGTCACCAGTCCTTACACTGATCTGAGAATTTGAAGGGATTCCTTTTGTAAGGCTGCAATTGCTGGTCTGTGACAGTAAACAGCCATGGGGAATTTGGATTCTTCATCTTTCAAACAGAAGTTGTCTTTGTTATCATTCACTCCAACACCTCCACAAAGCAAGGTGGGAAAATACGTGGGCGAGAAAGGATGTTTAGAAAATGCAAAACAAATAATTTTGCCATATCACACATGACAGATGACAGCTAAGAGCTCACATGGTGGGTCAGGGGACTCTGGCCTTTCCTCCCAGCTCCACTGTGACTCAGTGTATTGCCTGCAGCATCCCAGCGTCTCTGTGTGTCTTTCCCCATCTAAATCAGGGACAACACGAGTCTCTTCATAGATTTGTTCTGAGTATTAAGTGAACTGCTGCAGGTGCTCAGCACAGGATCTGGGAGATAGCCAGCATTTGTTAAATGCTGGTCATAAAAAATTATATTAGAAATGTACATAGGATCCAGCTTTTTACTCTTTCAGCTATATAATAAATGAAACAGATACCATGAATAAGTCCAAGGGATCATGCATAAAAATTTCATTGTAGTTGGCTGCAGGTTTGGGATAAAAATGATTATTTTAAAAGGAACAGACATGCACATTTAAATGATGTTAGAAATAAATTGTGTTGTGTTTTCTACATAATGGTTCCACTTCCATTACATAAAGCACATTTTAACTTCTGATTCAGAGTACATGAGGCCCAAATCAATAATAGAGTTAGAAAAACTAAAAAAATAATAATAAACATTATCCCATATTTCAACTCGAGGTTGTTCTTTTCACTTATAACTAATTCATGACTACATATTAGGCACTCTAGTAATGACCTGGATTTCAGCGACAAGATAAGGGCTGTTTGGCTTTCACAGTGCTGGCTCCCTTGCTTGTTTGCGTGTTTGCTTCGTGACCCCTGGTGATACTGCACTCCTGAGGGAGGTGATGTCCTGATAATCCACTGAGTTTATAAAAGTCATCTTATTTTTGCAGAAAGAGCAGCTTGCAAGACCCCCAAAAAAAGGGGGGGGCCTCCTTTAACTTTTTAATACTGATAGATCTTTAAAATCAAAATGATACTTATTTATTTTAATCTCTTCCTTGTATACATTCTTTTTGCAGTTTAAAAGGACACTGCAAGCTGCCTGCATGAAACGGGGCTGTCACCACATCTGAGTAGAATTGCAATGAGATGCGGGGTGCCTGTGAAGAGTGACCAGGCCCTTACAATGTATTCTCTGGAGTAGAGACTTTTAAGGGTTGACAGACACCTCCACCCCCAAATTGGTATGTAACATTTTATGTGTATGTGCATCAATTTCATCAAATATTCAGGGGGCTTGTTTATCTAAAAATGATTCAAAATTGCAGTTCTACAGAACATGCACACTGCAAAGTATTTTAGAGTGTTCAACCAAATGAAGCCCGGCAGCACTTACCTCTGAGGTACAAAACAGATTGAGAGACCAGTAACACATAAAGTGAGCCGTGAAAGGGTTTGTGTTTAGAATGAACAGTTTGATAATTCACTTGAGACGGGTAATGAAACCTCCACTCTAAATCCAGCATGGGGCTATTCACTGAAGGAAGAGGTCTTGGTTTTGCCCAGCTCACAGAGTATGGCAAATTGGTCACTAAGTAAGCTTAATCATGGTTGAAGGTTAACTTACTGTTTGTTTTTAATTCAGTTTGACTTCTTAGATTTAAGTTTAACAGACCAAGAACCATTTTGCAAACCTAAACTTCTACATAGCCTTTCTTCTTTCTTACTTCTACTTAGAAGAATGTAAAATGAATTTTCAGAAAGGGCAGGGAAATTGAAGTATAAATATCTGTACGTTTCTAACANGCTGTGGGAAATGAGGGAAAACACAACATTTAGACTACATATGCCCTAGGAAAGTTCATGGCCTTTTCTGGGTTCTGCTCCTAAGAGATGAAGTCTGACATCCAAATGATTATGGTACAGGTAGTTCCGGACTATACTTTGAAATGTGAAAAGCAATAATTTAGGGAGAAACAGGAAGAAAAAACAAAAACCAACCCTTTGTGACTGCTGTTGGGATTAGGACTTTCTTCGTCATCTTTCTAATGCCTTCAATTCCCACTGTAATTTCTAGTATGAGGTAGGCTTGGCTCTTTTCTGAAGACACACTTATCATTTGTGGTTACACATGGTAAGAAGGATGCAACAGAACTTTTTAAAGTGTGGTTTCTGTTACATCCTAAGTCCTAAATGTTTCTGGAAAAACACATTTATATTATATTAGAAGTTCTTAGGGTCTAGGACCTGCTCAATAGGAATTTGCTTCAAAGTCAAATATGCCAGAACTCATGTTTTTGGTTATAAAGAGCACCCACATAGATTCAACCTTTCCTAGATATCTCAGAATACCTGTTTTAGAGATCAGGAAGGAAGACACGAGATATATGCCTGTCAGTGGGGGCAAAAAGTAAAGGTAGAGTCACTTCTTTCCACTGACCCTCATGTACGTACTTACTTGTCCAATATAAGCATCCTTGGGGTCGCGAAGAGTCAGAAATGACTGAGCAACTGAACTGAACTGATAAGCATCCTAACTACAAAATCAAACATGAAATACTCTTCTTCCTTTAGCTCATTCCAGGGGGAAATGAACATTTGAGATATACTCCCCAGACATTTTATTATAGAATGTCCTTGCCAATGTACCTTCCAGTCTTTAAAAAGCTTTCATATTCTACTTAAATCACCCTGCATTTGCTCTGGGTAGGCCAGTTCTAGGTAGGAGGGTTCATTAAGCCCTAAATGAAACTTTCTGGAAGATGTCTTGTGTTTGTTTATTGCAGGCATAAGACACACCCATTAGGGTATAAAAAGAGCTGCTCCCTCATCTTCCTATGCATCCTGTATGTGAAATTGCAGACCGTGTTTAACACAAATTGGAAGAAAAGCATTTTACCTTGTTCTGTCTCCTGCTTTATTCTAGAGAAGAAAGTTCTTGCAGAAGCTCTTCCTTTTCTTGTTGCAGCTCCTGCACATGCTGTTGGTTTTGCTCCAGTCTGTCCTCCAACCACTGTAGTAGAGGTCCGCTGACCGCTGACATCTGACTGCACAGATTCTTGGTAAATACTTCAACAGAAACAAAACACACGGACAACATTCCACCATCAGCAGCCCCACACCAGGGAGTACAGGAAGAAGGGGAAGGAGGAGAACATAGAAAAAGTATAGTAGTAGAACTGGCAGACAGCTTTGGATGGGCAGCCAGGGGAAAGCACGATAACTGAGCAAGGAAGATACCTATTTGGAGGCTACCCTGAACATCCCTGGACCCATAATCCAGAAGGAAGCCTGCCTATGCAGAGAGCAGAAAGATAACCAGCTTTTCACTCTCATAGCGAAAGGGCTAAGACCTCCAAAAGGATCTCTTTCCCCAATTTTCAAGACTTCTTCACACTAATCCATAATCTATGCTGTCACCATAGATTGTGCTGTGCTTAGTCACTCAGTTATGTCTGACTCTTTGCAACCTCTTAGACTGTAGCCCACCAGGCTCCTCTGTCCACAGGGATTCTCCAGGCCAGAATAACAAGTGGGTAGCCGTTCCCTCCAGGGAATCTTCCCAACCTGGAGATCAAACCCCGATCTCCCGTGTTGCAGGTGGATTCTTTACCTTCTGAGCCACCAGGGAAGCCCCATTACTCTTGGCTATTCTTGGATTTCATATAAATGGAACTATAAAGTACGTAACAGTTTACATGACACTTCACTTGGCATAATGGTTTTGAGTTTCATCAAGGTTGTTCATGTGATGATTTGATCATTTAGTTGCTAAGTCACATTCAAATCTTGCGACCCCACAGACTGTAGTCTGCCAGGCTCCTCTGTCCATGGGATTCTCCAGGCAAGAATACTGGAGTGGGTTGCCATTTCCTTCTCCATCATGTATCGGTAGTTTGTTCTTTTCATTTCTGAGCAATACTTTGTTGTATGGATGGATCACGCTTTGTTGATCCATTTGCCCACTGACAGACAGCTGGGTGTTTCCCCTTTTTGGCTATTGCAAATAATGCTGCTGCAAACATTCCAGTCTTCCTTTGGGTGGCATGTATAGTATTCAGTTGTCCGCAGGGTTCAATAGAAAAGTTGTAGGGGCAGGCTTAGCAAGTGGCAAAGCTCTTGAGAAAGAAAGCTCCAGGGTAATTTGTACTCACCAATTCAGTTACTTCAGCTAAATTTGCTTCGATCATGTGAGTATTTTACTGCTTATACTTTAGGGGAAAAAATCTTACCTGAGCCATTATGGATCTTGGTTACTGAGTCCAGATGTGTAAGGCTAAAGGGATAGGATAAAATAGATTAGTAGCAGAGCATCAGTTCATCTAATCTGGCTGGCACCAGTCTGCTGCCAGAACAGATAAATATGGATCATTTAACTTTCCATTCTTGTTAAATTTTTCATGATTGGGGGGATGTACTTTCATTTCGAACATTGAAATAATTCAAATAAATAATCTGGAAATTACTGTCTCTCACTGAAGGCATAACATAGTACATGGGGTTAACTTAGATGTTAATTTTTTTAGCAACTAAAAAATTATCTTTGCCCCAGGAGGATGCAAAGTGTACCAGGAGAGAAACAAGTGGTAAAGAGACTTATCATACAGAGTGAGAAACCTGATGACTGCAAACTACCATAAAACTTTTTCATAAGAGAGCAAAAAAGCAAACGGGGCTCGCAGGTTGAGCTGCCAAAGATGACAGGATGAGAGGGAATGGGGACCAGACCCTGAGAAGTAGAAAGATGAGCAGCGAGGGTCTCTACCTGTGGATCCTCCTATACGCATCTTGTTCTTCTTGGCACAAGATCTTGGGCAGCTCAACTGCTGACTCAAGACATACTTTCCCAATGGTTACGTGAGGTACAATATGAATTGGGATTTCAATTCTCTCATATCTGGAAGACAACCAGGTCGGGTCATGTCAGTTTTTGTTTCCAGCTTTATTGATGTATCTTGAAGGCAGGAGAAGGGGACGACAGAGGATGAGATGGTTGGATGGCATCACCAAATCAATGGACATGAGTTTGAGTAAATTCTGGGAATTGGTGATGGGCCTGGCATGCTGCAGTCCATGGGGTCACAAATAGTCAGACATTACTGAGGGACTGAACTGAACTGATGCAAACAGTTGATTCACTGGAAAAGACCCTGATGCTGGGAAAGATTGAAGGCAGGAGGAGAAGGGGATGACAAGAGGCTGAGACGGTTGGATGGCATCACCAACTCAATGGACATGAGTTTAAGTAAACTCTGGGAGTTGGTAATGGACAGGGAAGCCTGGCGAGCTATAGTCCATGCAGTCGCAAAGAGTCAGACATGACTGAGCGACTGAACAGAACTGACCTTATTGAGGTATAGTTGACAAATAAGAAAGAAAGAATAAACGCGAACTCAGTCGTGTCTGACTCTTTGCGACTCTATGGACTGTAGCCCACCAGGCTCCTCCATCCATGGAATTTTCTAGGCAAGAGTACTGGGGTGGGTTACCATTTCCTTCTCCAGGGGATCTTCCCAACCCAGGGATTGAACCTGGGTCCCCTGCACTGCGGGCAGCACTTTACGGTCTGAGCCACCAGACAAATTTTATATATATATAATTCTTATTTGTCTTATATACCTATACTTCTTAAGGTATACAAATTGACATTATGATATATATACACACACACACACACACTGTGAAACAATCAACACACTCAAGTGCATTAACATATCCATCAGCTCACATAATTACCATTTTTGTGCTGATTTAACATTTAAGATCTCCTTAACAAATTTCAAGTAGATACTCACCATGTTGACATTAGAGCTCCCGAACTCATACCCTTATACCAACACTTCCTCATTTTTCCCTCTACCACCCCTGCCGTCACCATTCTCCTCTCTGTGTCTAGTAGTTTGATGGGTTTAGATTCCACATATAAGAGCATTGTTTTTGTTGCTCTTTGCTCAGTTGTGTCCAGCTCTTTGTGACCCCATGGACTGTAGCACACCAGGCTTCCCTGTCCTTCACTGTCTCCCCGAGTTTGCTCAAACTCATGTCCATTGAGTTGGTGATGCCATCCAACCATCTCATCCTCTGTCATCCCCTTCTCCTCCCACCTTCAATCTTTCCCAGCATCAGGGTCTTTTCCAATGAGTTGGCTCTTCACATCAGGTGGCCAAAGTATTAGAGCTTCAGCTTCAGCATCAGTCCTTCCAGGGAATATTTAGAGTTCACTGTCTTTAGGATTGACTGGTTTCATCTCCTTGCTGTCCAAGGGACTCTCAATGAGGCTTTTCCAGTACCACAATTTGAAAGCATCTATTCTCTGGTGCTCAGCCTTCTTTATGGCCCAACTCTCACATCTGTACATGACTAATGGAAAAACTATAGCTTTGACTATATGGATCTTTGTCAGCAAACTAATGTCTGCTTTTTAATATGCTGTCTAGGTTTGTCATAGCTTTCCTTCCAAGGAGCAAGAGGTCTTTTAATTTCATGGCTGCAGTCACCATCTGCAGTAATTTTGGAGCTCAAAAAACAAAATCTGTCACTGCTTCTACTTTTATCCTATTTGTCATGAAGTGATGGGACTGGATGCCATGATCTTCGTTTTGGGGAAGTTGAGTTTTAAGCCAGCTTTTCCTCTTTCTCCCTTGCCAAGAGGCTCTTTAGTTCCTCTTCATTTTCTGCCATTAGAGTTGTATCATCTTGTTGATGGGCTTCCACAATGGCTCAGCAGGTTAAGAATCCGTCTGCAATGTAGGAGACACAGGTTCGATCCCTGGGTCAGGAAGATCCCCTGGAGGAGGAAATGGCAACCCACTCCAGTATTCTTGCCTGGAAAAGTCAATGGACAGAGGAGCCTGACTGGCTACAGTCCAAAGGGTTGTAAAGAGTCGAACACGACTAAGCACACAGGCATCTTGTTGATATTTCTCACGGCAGTCTTGATTTCATCTTGTATTTCATCCAGCCTGGCAAGTGAGTGCATGCATTGCAGTATTTGTCTTTCTCAGACTTATTTCACTCAGCATAAGGTAGTCGAGGTTCATCCATGTTGTTGAAAATGGTATGTATATACACATATCAGACATATACCACATTTTCTTTATCTATTTATCCACTGACATACATTTAGGTTGTTTTCATTCCTTGACTATTGTGAGTAATTCTGCGATGAACATGGGACCCCAGATATTATTTTGAGACCCTGATTTCACTTTCTTTGGATATATACCAAGAAGTTGGTAAGTTTTTAATGCTGAGTTGTCATAATCGGAAGTTTTCTATTGTTTTAATAGAAATTTTTGGACACAGTATGCTTCAAACATTAAACATTCCTAAAACTCTTTTAGTAACTCCAAAGGGGATATGGTTCAAACTGAGCTCATGTGGGGAGCAATTTGGAAAGTACATTTGCAGAGCCAGTATTCTCATAGAAAATAAAGTCCTTATACTCATTCCCCAGACAAGGGAAATAGCTTATTAATACTGTTTTCAGAAAGTTGCCAATGAGGTGGAACACACTGATCACAAAGCCTGGGGGAAGAGGAACTAGAGACTCTTCAATGGCTCCATCAGCTTTGTTACATGGAAGGGATTACTTATATAAATAATCACTTGTTCTAATTCAGTGTTCACCTGATTTCCCACTTTCTCCCCTGGAAGGAAATAGGTACATAATATACAAATATTTCCATTTTCATGCTAGAGTAGGCTTGTTACTCCAAGGCCAACCAATCTACCTCTAAATACTTCTCACCCTGAATACATCTAATCTCCACCTAACAGTGGGTTCAATGGAGCATCCAAAATTGAGGGTCCCTGGCACTCTGTGACTTCACTGGCCCAGGGTGGTACCTCAACATAAGATCTAGCTCCCTTCTCTCTCTTTCCCACCCAGCATAATATATCTGGCCCCCTTACCACTTCTCTTCAAAATAACATTAGATCTCTGAGCCAGAGCAATTCTGCAAGTAGAACAAAAAAAGGTATCCAAACTGGAAAAAATGAAGTCAAAATCTCTCTGTTTGCAGAAGCGTTAATCTTTTATGTAGAAAACCCTTAAAACTCCCCCACCACCTTGCCCCCAAAAACCTATTATGGCTGCACATCTGAAAGCTCTAGATGGGAAACCCTTCCCGGTCACAGCCACATTCTTTTGACTTGAAGAGATTCTTGGCTTCTAGCAGCCTAACTCCTATCTCTGTCTCCATCTTCATGTGGCCTCCAATATCTGTGCATTTGGGAGGTGATTAGGCCATGAGGTTGGAGCCCTCATGAATGGGGTCAATTAGCATCTTTGTAAAAGAGGGTATTTTTCAATAATCTCTCTTCTGCTCTTTGGATCTCTGATCCTTTTACCAATACCACCTGTCTTGATTATTATAGCTTAATAGCAGCTCAGTATCTGGGAACGTGATTCCTCCAAATTTATACATGTTTCACCAAATCTTTTTGGCTATTAAGGTTCTTTTGCCCTTTCATAAAATTTTAGAATAGCAGGTCTGATCTCAAAAAAATTTTTTTTTTTACTTTGAAAGTTTTATTGGCTCATAAGACCTATGCATATAAAAGAAATATCCAAAACACTACACAGTATTAAACCACAATTATATTTTTTTCTGCTGGGAATTTGATTGCTATTAAATCTATAGCTTTGGAGAGAATTGATGTTTGCTGCTCTGACTCTTCTAACCCATGAACATAGTAAATCTATTTATTCATATCTTTGATTTTATTCATGAGTTTTGAATTATTCAACATACAAATCCTGTACGTGTTCCTTCTATTGCATAAAACATGACTATCTATATGAGTTTAGCAGGGTCATAAAATACAAGATAAACATAGACACAGATCAGTTTCTATATGCTATCAACGAACATCTGTATATGGAAGTTTAAAAAAAAGTCATTCAAAATATCTCTCCACAAAATGAAGTATATATAGGTTGTTTCCATGTCTTTTTTGTTGTTCAGTCACTCAGTCATGCCCGATTCTTTGCGACCCCCTGGACTGCAGCATGACAGGCTTGCCTATCCTTCACTGTCTCCCAGAGTTTCCTCAAGCTCATGTCCATCGAGTCGATGATGCCATCCAACCATCTCATCCTCTGTCACTGTCATCTCCTCCTGCCCTCAATCTTCCCCAGCATCAGGGTCTTTTCAAATGAGTTGGCTCTTTGCGTCAGGTGGCCAAAGTATTAGAGCTTAAACTTCAGTCCTTCCAATGAATATTCAGGATTGATTTCCTTTAGGATTCATTGGTTTGATCTCCTTGCTATTCAAGGGACTCTCAAGAGTCTTCTCCAACAACACAGTTCAAAAGCAGAAATTTGTCAGTGCTCAGACTTCTTTATGGTCCAACTCTCACATCCATACATGATTACTGGAAAAAACAAACCTTTGACTATATGGACCTCTATCAGCATATTGATGTCTCTGCTTTCTAATATGCTCTCTAGGTTTGTCATTGCTTTTCTTCCAAGGAACAAGCATCTTTTAATTTCATGGCTGCAGTCACCATCTGCAGTGATTTTGGAGCCCAAGAAAATAAAGTCTGTCTCTGTGTTTCCATTTTTTCTCCAACAATTTGCCATGAAGTATGGCACTGGCTGCCATGATTTTAGTTTTCTGAAATGTTGAAGTTTTAAGCTAGATTTTTCACTCTCCTCTTTTACCTTCCCTGGTGGCTCAGACGGTAAAGCATCTGCCTGCAATGCGGGAGACCTGAGTTTGATCCCTGGGTCGAGAAGATCCCCTGGAGGAGGAAACGGCAATCCACTCCAGCACTCTTGCCTGGAAAATCCCATGGACAGAGGAGCCTGNCACATAAGAATCTAAAAACACCACAAAGTAGAGAATATCATAGAAAGGGAGGCTCACAGATATAGAGAACAATCTACTGGTTAGCAGTGGGGAGAGGAAGAGGGAGGGGCAATACAGAGGTGGGGGAGCGAGAGGCACACCGTGTTAGGTGTAAGATGAGCTCATGGGTGGACTGTATAACATGGTGAATAGAGCCAGTGCTCTGTAATAACTATAAATGGAAATCAAGAAAAACAAATATTAAATCATAAAGAGGCATGAGATATACAAATTAATTTGTATCTACATTTTTGAATTAAATTATAGTTAGTTTGATATAATTGGAAAAGGCAATGAAAAATAAAAACTTTTATCCTTTCATTGCAACAGTATATCATGGGGAAAAAAAATTGTAGGTTAGCGTTTAAAGATTTTTTTTAGGGTTATGATGAATTTTTGTTCTCTAGTATACGGACTTGGAATCCTCATTTGAGCTGTTATGGAATCTGATAGTAGTATGTTCAAAACTTCTCTCCGAGGGTCTGTTAGGGAAAAGAGTTGGAGAACTCCATCTATTTAGGTTCAAATTATGAATGTTTTGACTCTATTTGGGGCATGTGAGACAAATTATGTATCCTAGTCAGCACACTCCTTTTGGGACGGGGCTGCCTGTTTCTATGATTGTCAATGCACTCTTAAACAAAAGAGGACATCTCTTCCAATAAAAGATTTTCAGTACACAATTTACAGTCCTGAGTGTAAAATGTACCAAAATAATGTGGATAGACAAAGCAACTTAAATTCCCTTCTGATTAGAGGTCATAAAATATGAACATGCTGTTAAATAGAAAGATGGGAAACAGACTAGATTTTCTTATGGTACAATGCTCAGCTTTACATACATTTGTGGAGAAAAAATTAAAAGCATGTAAGCCAAATGCATGCTAGGAGCAGATGCCTATGAACTGAACCCATTCTTTGAACAAACATGCATAATCTTCCATTTCTCAGCTCTATGTGGATTAAAAAAATTGCACATCTGATATGTCTTCCAAAGTTAGCTTCTTCTTTATCTTACCTCTTGGTGTTCACTGGACAAATTGGTTTTTTGTTCTCAGCCAATCGTCACTCATATGTATATGCACATTCTCACCACTTAAGAAAGCTTAGAAATGGTTTAAAATAATTGTCACTGTATCGATCACCTAGCTAGTAAAGTATGAGATAAAATTATAGCTCACTGGTAACAAAGACATCAAATCTGGCACTTTTCTGTGAACAGCTAATAAATTCTGGTTCAATAGACACCTCCGCAGAATATAAGATTTTTATAATCACCCCCTCCCCAAATAATCAACCTGAGTGTGCAAAAGAAGAGTGTCTAGAGAATTTACACATATTACAACCTAACCAAAAGTCAATCTCCTTTCTATCATCACCATGAACTAGATATTTGCAATAGTATCAGTGATCAGATATTTTACCTGAAAAAATATTTTATTTGTCTAAAGTCTAAGTAACTGCTTAGATTTTAATAATAATTTTAATAATTATCATTTAACTTTTAATAATTATTTTAATAATTATTAATTTTAATAATTACTTAACTTTCAGAGTGGCATGTTTTTATTACATGTGATCTACACAAGAGTCACTTTGGACAATTTCTCTTATGTTGTCAGCTCTGACAGATAACAGGTGTGGACTCAGGTACTCACATGCACTAGAGAGAAGGTCTGTGATGACTCAAAACTGTTCAATTCTAAGTTGACCATAGTTCACATCTCCACCTCTGTGATAATAAGTATTCCTGAGCTCACCTGGTTTGCAATAAATATTGATAGAAACAAAATCTGAATATGTCAATTCTTTCTTTGAAATCATTTAGAGTTTTTAGTTGCCTTTAAAATTTAAAATAGTGAAATAAAATACGGAATGTGACATGTAAGACTTTCTTTGAGATCGATACATTTTAGTTAATTTTACTTAACTTGAATATTACCTGTAATGCTGATGTTGATTATTCTTGTATAATTTTTCATTGCAAAACTGTAAGTGAATCCAGAAAAATTATAAATAATATTGGGATAATTATTGTTTAAAATATCATTTTCATACAAAAGAAGGAAATGTTGGCATATATATTAGCTATGACACTGGTTGTAAGTTTAATCTCATGTTAATTATAAAATACTTTGTGACTCTCATGATAAATCAAATATTATATTACTAAAAATATTAAAGGAACTACATTATATAAAATAGTTTGCACAGCCAAAATCCTCTGTTTCCCAGAATCTGGGTTCTAGGCTTTTTTTGAGACACACAGCTCTTTCAGGCTGCTGAATTCAGAGATAGCAATTTAAAGGGAAATTATACTTAGTGGCAAAAATGAGACTCTTACTCCCCTAGGCCATGTGCACACACAGGCACACACATACATGCATACATGCACATTCACAATAACACAAGCTTCCCAGACTCCTGTTTTGGGGCTGACACCCTTGCTGCCCTTTAACACATTCAATAACAGGATTCCATGTTATAACTCTGCTTCAACTTCCTTTAATCTGGACTACTGCCTCTTAACTCTGGATTATCTCTGTTTTTCTCCTATCCTTCATCATATATACCCCTAAAAGGATCTCGGTAGTAATGAATACTAATTTGAAGCTGAAAGCAGCTCAAGCATTGATTGCGTATATATTCAGATTCCCATAGATTACCCAGAAAAATTCTTTCTGAAGTAAGCGGTTTGTTTTGAAGAAAAAGCTCTAGCAACCTTTCTCTACTACAAGTGACACAAAGGTCATTTTGCCTTTGCAAACTATGTAATTAAAGACTGCGTGCTCTTGCCCAGTTCCACCTTCATGCTACAAGTGACCAAATTTCTAGTCTACTTACAACAACTTGGGAAATAAGAAAAACAGAACATGTCCTGATTATGACAAGTCAGAAGGTTAGAGCCTTTCTACTGTGATAAGTCCAACACCCCAGAGCACCCTCATGCTGCCATCTCAGTTTTGTCTTAAATTATGTACAATCTGTTCTTAGTAATGAGATACAGAACAAGAAGATACACTTTCTTTGTTGGCATAGCTTATCACTTCCAAATGCGTCACCTACAGTTCTTTCCCAAAGCATGCAGATATTTTGTTAAAATGTGGACTATTTGGCCAATGCCATTTTAAAACTGGGCATGTTAATGCCCCATAAAAACCTTAGAAGAGAATGTGTGGCCTTCGAAACCTGCTAAAATGTCATTACTGCCAAGAATGTGATATATGGGATAATTAGTGACTGTATTCACCATGGATGCTATAAGCCTGTATTCTGGAATGTTATGGAGCAAGTCTTCTCAGCATAGTTGAAATAATTTGGCAACCTTCTTTATGACCAACTCTAAAATGAGTAGGCCACAAACAAACACAATGAAAATTAAATTAAAAATAACTTCTTATTCTCTCATTGTTCATTTAGTTCATTCTCTGTCAGTTTTAGAGCAGGATTTTTTCTTTTTTTTTCAATCTTGAAGAGAATATAGCTGCTCTATTCTCAGGAAATGGATTAGCATCCACTCTCAATGGTTGTCAATCAGTTTCCAGTTATCATTGATCTAGGCAAACTGTCTCTGAGTAAGAAATACACCTCAATGAATTTTGAGGCAATCACTCCAGAAAACTAACATTTTTAATATGACCACCTCTCACCTTTATATTTTCCTTAACTAAACCTCAAACAATCCTTTTAATGCCATTAGTGTGATCTCCTGTTCTTTGTCAAAGTAAAGGAGCTACTTTTTGGTCACTAACAATTTATTAATTCAGACATGTACTGGTTTAGCCAAAACATTCATGTGATTTTTTTTCCCATACCATCTTGAAGAAAAACAAAATGAATTTCTTGGCCAACCCAGTATTAGACCAGCAGCTGGCAAACTAGAGCTCATGGGCCAATCCAGCCCACCTCCTGTATCTACAAATGAATTTTTACCAGGACATATTCAGTCCCACTCATTTATGTATTTTCTTTAGCTGCTTCCTCACTACAGAATTGAGTGGTTGTGACAGAGATCACACAAAGCCTAAAACATCCACAAGATAGCCTTTAAAAATTAGTTTCCCAACCCGATATTAAATAGATATTTACTGAACACCTGTTTTATACTAAACATGGTGCTGGACATGGAAAATATAGCTGTAATAAAAGTTCATAATTAGAGTCTAGTATATTTGGTAGCAGAAAATATGAGTAGGAAGACTAAGGGCACGTTATCTAAAGTACGCAGAGTGACAGTGTAAGATCAGAAAAGGAAGGCATTCTCCATAATAAAAATATTAAGCGAACCTATTATGTATTCCTGAGCAGAGGAAGAAAGGCTCAAAACTTTAACTGCTCTTTTAGTTCTTAGGACTCCTGCTCCTATTGTCTTCAAGGACCACATGACTGGAGAAACCATCTATCAGTATTCTACCAGGGACTATATTTCAAAGTGATATCTGACCAAGGAGAGAAAAAAAATCATTTTTTAATGTGATTCTCCAAGGCTTTTGTTCTACCTGAAAATTATTTTATATATTTCTTTTACAGTGGTAAATCAGAATACCCAGTTTTTCTTTGCACTGTGAAGGTTAAACATAGAGATGTGGATGACATTGTCAACATTTATGTACAATTTATTTGTATTTTGTTTCTTTGAAACAATGATTATGTGGTTATTTCCAGCTAACTGCTCTCTCTGACAGTAAGCCAGCCATCTTGTAACTGGTCTGACCTAACCCACTTTGAACCTTGACTTTGATGTTCACAGATATAAAAATACAAAACAAAACAATTAAGCTATGCATAATAGTCTAGTTTTAGAAACATAAATCTGAAATACACATAAATAGCATTAATGTGTCTAAGAAGCAATGCACAAACTACTGTCCTTGTCTTTTTTGACCTTCAATCATGACTCACTCAGGTATTCTACAGAGTTTTCAGGAGAAACTTCTAAGAGGTCAAGTCTACTGTCCAAATACATGTAAGTAATTTGATGTTAATTACAACTATTAAATAATAACATTTAAAGTATAACTCCGTTATACCCTCTTCTAGAAGTTATGTCAAGTGACTTATCATAAAAACTTGGCTGCAAGATGTCTGCAAATACTATTGGAAGACTAAATGCAGGGATTCATAAGTAATATGGAAGAGCAGGAGATGGCCAATGATTGCAAAATTAGTAAACATATTAGTTACACATTAGTGAGTAAATGCATCAGAGGGAAACCATGGAAATCTAATTTCAGATTTAACGAAGAGATGTAGTGTCTATAATGCAAAAGTTATTTTTAATTATTTTAGAATAACATAAGGTTTGTGATTGAGTTAATAATACAATGTCTAGCACAGTGGGTATTTAACTATGTGTTAAATAAATGGCCAGGTTAGTGTAAAGCTAGTTCTGATGGAGTTTATTGTCCAAGTTTAACACTGGTTAAATTTTCTGTGGGTAGCTAATGAGGACATAATGTTGACAAGGCTATTTCATATGAATTTTAGTCCACAAAAGATTCTGTTGTCTTTTTCTCATTATCATACTATTATACTCTCTTCACATTTTCTAAGTTATCTTATACTGATGACATTATCATAGAAAATAGTTGAATAGTTAGCTCAACATCAAAGTATAAAAGTTACTACAACTAAAATAACTATTTCATCTTCATGAAATCTGCTCAGCTATCTCTATCCCAATTTTTTGGATCCTACTCTCTTATTCTCATTTTAAAATAAGATATACTGAAAGGGTGAGAATTCAATTTAGATTGTGATTCAGACACCTGCAGTATCAGACTTTGCATTTTGATTTTTCTTAAATCTTCAACATACAAACAAAGAAGAAAAAGGCTTTGCCAGGGAATTCATAAAAGATTGTTATACAATTTGTGATGCAACTTAATCTGGATTTGCACTTAATAGCATTATACAGTTATACATTCTCTTATAACTTGATTTCTTAGCTCAGTATTACACTTTTATGAGTCATTCTTATTGATGCACATAATAGTATTTGCATCATTTTGATTGATTGATAATATTCTATTGTATAGATATCTGATTTATTTATACATCTAATTATTAACAATTGAAACTCATTTGCATATACAGTGTTTTTTAGTAAAAATTTCTATGGTGCAGTTGTTCAAACTGAGATAAAAGAACCATTAATGGCAGATGAAATCAAATTAGCAATATATAACATAAACCATATGAAAAAGTTACATGATAGAACTAAAAATATTAGAACATTAGACACGGTAGGAATAATGATTGTTTTATGACATTTTATCTCCATGTATGTTGTATACATAGTTACAATGTAAAGCTCATAAAAAGATTTGAAGAAGTTCTCCATCAACTATACAGCTAGGAAGGTAATTGTATATGTACAGCTCAGGAAAATTAATGCACTGGTGTATACTTCCTGTATGATAATTTCCATTTCTCCATATCTTCACCAACACCTGTCAATGCAAATTTTGCTATTAAGAGGATGTATACTGCCTTCATAGAATGTATATGGGGCATTCCCTCTATTTATACTTTTGGGTTGCTTTATGATTGAAAAGATTCTTTCTTGAGAATATCAATAATTTATCTGTAATATCACTGGATTCTTCATTTCTTTATGAGAAGTTTTAAACAATGTATCCATTTCATCCAGGTTTCCAAATTTACTGGCAAAAGCATTCATAATTTTCAAATTTTTATAACTCCTACTTCATCTATATCTGCTTATTTTTCATTCTTACTATTTTTATAAATTATACCTCTTTTTCTTTGATTCATCATTCCAGGGCTGTGTCTGTTTTATGAGTTTTAAAAACAAACAAAAAAAAACTTGCCATGTTGATTCTATCTCCTGTATTTCTGATGTCTCTTTCATTAAGCTCCTCTTTTGTTTTTATTGTTTGATGATAAAGTGCTCATGCCTCTACTGACATTATGACTCGGTGGTTCTGACAACATTCTCCCTATAATGAACAGTACAGGTCACGTAATAAACTGAAGGCAGATTTAAGGAATACTAGATAGTAAAAACTGTGATTCTAATTAAGAAGCCAGAAATCAGAAGAAATATTAAAAAGTGACTATATGAGAGATAACAATATTGTGCTTAAAATTTCAAAGGAAACTCAATAACTGGAGACACCATTTTCTTACAAAGCTGAACACTAATAATGATTGAATATGTGAAGAAATGAGGAAATGAAAGTCTCTCAGTCGTGTCCGACTCTTTGTGACCCCAAGGACTATATAGTACATGGAATTCTCCAGGCAGAATATTGGAGTGGGAAGCATTTCCCTTCTCCGGGGGATCTTCTCAACCCAGGGAATAAACCCAGGCTTTCCGTATTTATGCTCTGTATTTTGGCTCATAAAATGGAGAGCAGTTTAACTTGGAACTACATCTTCTATTAACATTAAACTAGGAAACAGGGATGCCCTGTGCACTAAGAACATCTCTAAAAGTTGGGTACAATCTGAAATAGATTTTCTTTTAAGACTTCAAAAATACCCTAAATTTCAGAAGAACACACTGGCCCTGCTCTGGGAAAGGATTTGTGCTGAAGAAGAACTTGATCCACACTTTCAAGTGACTTTTGCTTCTGAGATACTGAGAGGCTGAATGTCACTTGTGAGTCACAGCTACAGAGAGCTAAGAGGAAAGGCATTTGAATCCAGGGTCAGAGAGGGATATGGAGCTATTTAACCTTATTCTCTCTAAGTGGGGAACCAAAACTGCTGTTCCCAGGAGTAAGAATAAACCAGATAAAGACAGGCACTTGCAAGCACTGTAGCTCAGCTCAATTTCAAGTTCAAAATTTTATTCACATAATTCCCAGCATGTTGGAATTCCCTGTTAAATGGCATTAACAAAAGAAAAAAAAAATTTTCTGGTGGAAGATAACATTGTCCTGAGCTTCAGATTGATTTCACAGCCAATTTTGAAAACAAAATATCACACCCCAAATGATATGAGACACCATGAAAGGAAAAAAAAAAAGAATTCAGCATGAGAGGCAATATAAGCAGTCCCACTGGAGAAGACAGATACAGCAACTTTATGATAGAATTTAAAATAGTTTTATTTGCTTTATGCAGAAAGAGAAAAGACATTATTAAAAATTATTTGCAATAAAAACTTCTTTAAAAGATATACTAGAAACAAAACGGAGAAGGAAATGGCAACTCCTTCCAGCATTCTTGCCTGGAGAATCACATGGGCACAGGGGTTCTGATGGGCTACAGTCCATGGGGTCGCAAAGAGTCAGACACAGCTAAGCGACTAACACACACACAGAAACAAAAAGCGCAGTAACCCAAATTAAGAATTCAGTAGAACAGTTTAACAGTGAATTAAACTCAGCTAAGAGAAAACCGGTCTAGTAGGAAATTGACCCCCCAAAAAACTATCTAGAATGAAGAATGAAAAGCTAAGATGATAAAAACTTTATGAGAAAGTGATAAACATAAAGAATACAGTGGAACAATTTAAACTTTATAATTTAACTCTTGGAAAAAAAGAAGAGGAAATAAGGGGGCAAAAGTTCTCCTTTAGGAGATAATGGCTGAGAACTAAATGAAACTTTGCAAAACTGGAGATTAGATATTACTCCATCCATTTAAGAGGCCCTACGAACTCCAAACATCCAACCACACTATATAGAATCCTTAAAATATCCACAGTAGAAACATATTTTTTTAAACATTTTTAATGGGGCAAAAAATAGCCTATTTCTCAAAAAAAAAAAAAAAGGCAGCAGAGACAATGGAATGATATTTTGTTATAGCAATTTAAAGATAACTGTTAAGCTAAATTTTACTTTACCTAAGAAAATATGCTTTGACAATGAAGCTGCAATAACTATTTTCAGACCAGACTGTCTAAAATAGTTCACGACTGGCAGTCATGCATTTAAGGAAATTTGGGATGTTAATCAAGTAGAATGTAAATAATCACACATGGAATGTTAGAGATGCATTAAAGAAATAAATTTAAAAAGTGGTAAGAATGGATTTTGCAATGAGCAATCTGAGTTATTTGGTTGAAAAACTTCTACTTTCTGGATTAACCATCATTCCTAAGTAAGTGTATAGTTTTTTGGGTTTGTTTTTGTTTTGTGGGTGATGCTGGCTCTTGGTTAGTCACTGTCACACTTTTGACCTTTCCTAATTGCCTGTGTGACTTTTGTGTCACACAGAAATTGAGCATAGGAACTGCTCAATTTGAGGTTGTGCATGCAGGAAGCTCATAGAGTTCACCTCTCTGCAACGCATAGGATGTCCCTAACCATCTTGGAATCAGAATTTCCAAATAGCCTGTATATTCCATAGAATAAAAGCAACCTTAATTCAAAACTAACAGAATTGCAAACTAAGAGAATCTGAAACATGAGAATGAAAAGAATTAGCATCTATTGTTATTCCTAGCCTTTTTCCTGATCCAGAGGCTATAAAAAACAGTAATTTAATTATATTTAAAGGCTGAAGTATAAGTGACTTGAGGAAGGTCTATGGTTGTAAGCCAATGCCTGTGTTCTCTAGGATTCAGTGTTACCACCTGACCTCTGAAATCCTTTTTTTTTTTCTTCTTCTTCCTCTTTTGGTCAATATCCACATCCTGGGTCCAGGACCTACAAGTAGGCTGTATTTATGCATAGCACATAAAGTTATCTATGTTTCCCTGCATTATCAATGATATAGCTGGCTTTTCCTCATCTCTGCAGGTTTATTAAAAGACCAGTCCTGGCTCTCGACCACCTGCATTCATGTCATGTCTGTACAGAGAGATGATATGGGGATGGAGGTGGGAGGGGGGTTCAGGGTTGGAGACTCATGTATACTTGTGGTGGATTCATGTCAATGTATGGCAAGACCAATACAGTAATGTAAAGTAAAAAAAGTTAAAAAACAAACAAACAAAACAACAACAACAAAAAAAAAGAATTAGGGGAATTTCAGAAAAAGGATACAAGCCACATGAAATAAAAAGAGAAGCATGTGAAAGTAACTATGAGATTTCAGCACACATTTCATCTAACATAAAATAGTAAAATGGCATTCAGTTCAGTTCAGTTGCTCAGTCGTGTCCAACTCTTTGCGACCCCATGAATCGCAGCCCGCCAGGCCTCCCTGTCCATCACCAACTCCCGGAGTTCACTCAAGACTCACGTCCATCGAGTCTGTGATGCTATCCAGCCATCTCATCCTCTGTCGTCTTTTTCTCCTCCTGCCCCCAATCCCTCTCAGCATCAAAGTCTTTTCCAATGAGTCAACTCTTCGCATGACGTGGCCAAAGTACTGGAGTTTCAGCTTTAGCATCATTCCTTCCAAAGAAATCCCAGGGCTGATCTCCTTCAGAATGGACTGGTTGGATCTTCTTGCTGTCCAAGGAACTCTCAAGAGTCTTCGCCAACACCACAGCTNGTGCTGGTAAATATTTCACAAGCCGCTCTCTTGCCCCTCTATAGCTTAATCTCCCTGGAGCAGCTAGGATGGTCCTTCTAAACATTTGGTCACAGCCTTCCTCTGCTGGAAGCCCATGATGGCTTCTCACCACCTTTAGAACACCATCCGCGGTTTTTCCATGCCTGCAAGGGCCTATCTGGGGATTCTCTTGTGGCTCAGCTGTAAAGAGTCTGCCTGCAATGCAGGAGACATGAGTTTGATCTCTGGGGTCATAAAGATTGCCCTGGAGAAGGAAATGGCAACCCACTCCAGTATTCATGCCTGGAAAATCCCATGGATGGAGGAGCCTGGCAGGCTACAGTCCACAGGGTCACAGAGTCGGACACAACTGAGCAACTTCACTTTCACTTTCAAGGTCCTAGCTTATCTGACCCCCAGCTCCCACCTCACTTCCTACCACCCGCTTGCTCCGCCCAAGATGTATCAACCTCCTGTTTATATTTTGTCCTTTCCCTTCTGCCTAGTATGTTCTTCCACCAGACATCACAGGAGACTCCTCCACTCGCTTTACCTCCTCACATAGGTCTTCTATTGAGAACATTCTCAGTCACTCAGTTGTATGCGACTCCATGGACTGCAGCACATCAGGGTTCCCTGTCCTTCACTATCTCCCAGACTTTGCTCCAACTCATATCCATTGAGTCGAGCATGCCATCCAAACATCTCATCCTCTGTACCCCATTCCCCTCTGCCCTCAATCTTTCCCAGCATCAGGGTCTTTTCCAATGAGTTGGCTCTTCACATCAGGTGGCCAAAGTTATTGGAGCTTCAGTTTCAGCATCAGTCCCTTAATTCCTATTCCTCTTGATAAAACTAGTAACTTACAGTTATTGAATTAACTATATTCCAAGAACTATCTGTTTTTCATATTTTAAATCATTTAATCCTTCCAACAACCCTTGGAGATAGATGATATTATTCTTCCCTCTTTCAGTTCAGTTCAGTTCAGTCACTCAGTCGTGTCTGACTCTTCGCGACCCCATGAATCACAGCACGCCCGGCCTCCCTGTCCATCACCAACTCCTGGAGTTTACTCAGACTCGCGTCCATCGAGTCAGTGATGCCATCCAGCCATCTCATCCTCAGTCGTCCCCTTCTCCTCCTGCCCCCAATCCTTCCCAGCATCAGAGTCTTTTCCAATGAGTCAACTCTTCTCATGAGGTGGCCAAAGTATTGGAATTTCAGCTTTAGCATCATTCCTTGCACAGAAATCCCAGGGCTGATCTCCTTCAGAATGGACTGGTTGGATCTCCTTGAAGTCCGAGGGCCTCTCAAGAGTCTTCTCCAACACCACAGTTCAAAAGCATCAATTCTTCGGTGCTCAGCCTTCGTCACAGTCCAACTCTCACATCCATACATGACCACTGGAAAAACCATAGCCTTGACTAGANTTGCTGTCCAAGGAACTCTCAAGAGTCTTCTCCAACACCACAGCTCAAAAGCATCAATTCTTCAGTGCTCAGCCTTCTTCACAGTCCAACTCTCACATCCATACATGACCACTGGAAAAACCATAGCCTTGACTAGATGGACCTTAGTTGGCAAAGTAATGTCTCTGCTTTTGAATATGCTATCTAGGTTGGTCATAACTTTTCTTCCAAGGAGTAAGAGTCTTCTAATTTCATGGCTGCAATCACCATCTGCAGTGATTTTGGAGCCAAGAAAAATAAAGTCTGACACTGTTTCCACTGTTTCCCCAATCCATTTCCCATGAAGTGATGCGACCGGATGCCGTGATCTTCGTTTTCTGAATGTTGAGCTTTAAGCCAACTTTTTGACTCTCCTCTTTCACTTTCATCAAGAGGCTTTCTAGCTCCTCTTCACTTTCTGCCATAAGGGTGGTGCATCTGCATATCTGAGGTTATTGATATTTCTTCGGGCAATCTTGATTCCAGCTTGTGTTTCTTCCGGTCCAGCATTTCTCATGACGTACTCTGCATACAAGTTAAATAAGCAGGGGGACAATATACAGCCTTGACGCACTCCTTTTCCTGTGGCATTACTGTTCAGTAAGTATATAATTTTTAAAAAGCTGTCCTATAGGCATGTGGCAGTTTTCCTGAAGAAAATAACTCATCATTGTTATGTAGATACAGATGGTTCATTAATCCTGAGTCCTAGAAACACTGTACATTGTATATTTTCCTGGAAATCTGTTTATACTAGCAAACTGTTTTTAAGTAACATTCTTAAAATTTGGCCTTCTCTTTCCCAATATAAATAATATTCACTGTCAGTTAAATAAAGATAAATGAATTTATAGTAAAAGTGAAAAATTGCTTTGTCTCTATGTCTAACAGGCTCTGTGTTTAAGCTACAGATCAATAATTTCCTTAAATTTAGTAATCAAGTTACTTAAGTTATTTGCATTCTCTTAAAAATAGAAATACAACAAAATTAACAGGGCTCAGATATTCTTGTATAATATGCCTTTTTTTTTTTTTTAAAGATTTATTATTCTCTAGTGGCTTGCTGTTTATCATGGGACAATGCCATCTTCTGGAATGTTGGCATGTTTTCCCAATGACTTTCTAGGCAGCTTCTTTGGAAAAAACTGCTTTTTGATTCTGGCCAGCTTACCACCATAACAGTGCTCAGCACTAACATTCGTAAAAGAGTAACGCTGCCAAGTATTTCAAACTTCAGAGGACATCTGAAACTTATTGTTCAGTGCTTTCTTGAAACACCTTCATGAACATTTGATACCACTGTAAAACACACTGCCTGCAGTGTCTCAACTGGAAACAAAGGATGACTGCTCACTGCCCCATCTTGAAAGAGATTTTTATACTCATTAACTCAGTGACATTGTCATGGAGGTGCTCAGAAGGGAATCTGGGAATTTTTTTTTTTTTTTTTTGCATCATAGCCAGCAAACATCAAGATATTCCTTATTTATTATCCTCCTGAAATTATTGTCATAATGCAATTATGTAAATGAGGACTTGCAATCACACTGAGTATTTGTTCCAGTTTGAGGCAAATACTTATTAGATCAGAGTAGTTTAAAGAAAACAAGGACTCAACCACCAACAGAATTCAGGGAACGTGAAAGAGCATGAGAAATTCCCATTGGAACTGTTCCCAACGTGCTGCATAAATAAAGGTAGGGTTTGTTGAAGATTCCCTTCCACCCCCTCCATTTTCTGAGGGAAAAAAAAAAAAAAAGCCTGCTTAGTTTGAGGAATGAAGTAGGGCTCAGTCAGTCATCCCCACCTCTTCTATCCTGAGTTCTGGTGGGGGGGAGGAGTGTTTTCTTTTTAGAGCCACCATTTCTCTAGCCTTTTCCAGGGGCTACCCACACCCCTCCTCAAATCCACAGAGGATTTCCAGCAGAGAGCAGCTGGCGCCCTGTACTGGCTGCTTTCCCCGGACTCAGGGGGGCTTTCACAGGAAATCAATGGCTGCTTATTTTCCCCTCTACTGTGGTTTTCTGTGCAGACTGACACGGCCCCAACCATACCAATCCATTCTGCAGAGCTATTTCCATTCAGATGTGCCTCTTTATAAACAGCGGAAATTAGTGGAGGGCCAGTGTCAAACTGCTTGTCACATCTTGTTTTCAATCTGTTGAAATCAGGTTTATAGTGTCCTATTGAGAAACCTAGGCTCCTTTTGAGTTGCACAATGCATTTCAGGAGTTCTATCAGGCGAGAAATGCTGAACTTCACGTTGCTATTAAAAAATAATCAAAATGATTAGGCTTTTGAATTTTTTTGGAAGGAACTTATTTGCATGGAATTTGCTGTCTTAATTGCACAACATCATTTATTCCTGGTTATTCATCTCTCTGGTGTGTAAAAGTATTCCTAGTTCATCTGTCAGTAGGAGAGCCGTGTAGTGTGAATGTGTTCTGGTGATTTAGTAGCAATGAATGAATGACTAACCAAGTACTGAGGGCATGAATACAGTCAATACCACACCATTCCATGCCTGTATCCCTCAAGCCATCAAACAAATAGTAATTAACATTTCTTGAATGCATGGCATGGACCTAGGCCACCAGTAAGTGCTTAACAACTCATTCAATTCTCACAACACTCTGAGGTAGTCACTATTATGATTCCCATTTTATAGATGAGGTAATTGAGGTTTAAACTGATTAAGTAATTTTCTCAAAGTGTCAGAGTCACAGGTGAGCCAGACTCTAACTCCAGAGACCACAAAGTAACCCTTACGCAATACTGACCCCTTGTAAAATACAGTTGATTTAGCTTCAGAGTCATTTTTAATATTAAGTGTATAAATGTACCCAGAAAGCTAAGCAGTTCCTAGATTTGAACCTGACATTGGATGATCACAGTCTATGAATAAAAATGTAAAACTTGTTTCACTTGTTTAGTGTCTTAGACTCAGTTCAGAGACTTCCATGAGAAAATAGCAGGTTTCAATACAGTACCAAACTGATGAAAGAGAGGTTAGCTGAGCTTAAAAGAAGAAGACAAAGGGAGGGGGAAGCCCTTCTCCGTAACAGGGTGAAGCAGAAGTACCTATAGGAACAACCCTCATGGGATCAAGAGTACAGATTCACAGAAATACTTTATTTATGCAGTGTTCCTAATAGGAATAACTGCTCCTACTAGAGAGGAACATTGTTTCTAATAAAAACAAGGCAATGTTTCTGATAGGACCTGGAGACTGTTTGAGGGAGTATCATCCACTGGGACACCCTCTGGGGTTTAGACAGGGCTGACATCTGTAACCTGAGGCTTGCCCTCCCATCCAACCCCTCCCATCCAACGTAAAGCAATGTTTCCTCTTTTTTTCTAAATAAAAAATGTTTAAGGAATTAGTACCCCAAAGCAAAATAATATTAAGACAAAACCTTCACTGTTTGAAGGGTTTTGTGGGGGACGGGGGAAAGAAAAGATGTCATAAACAAACCTGAAATCTAAGATCTTCTTTCTCTCCATAGATAACCATCATTGTAAGTAATGTAAATAATAACTAGTACATATCTTTATACTTTTACTACCTGAATATGTATACATACTATCTGAATATGCATCCTTAATATGCATTTGTTTTATTCTGTAACAAATTTAGTAGGCTTCACTGCTGGCTCAAACAGTAAAGAATCTGCCTGCAATGCAGGAGACCTGGGTTTGATCCCTGGGTCAGGAAGATCACCTGGAGGAGGGCATGACAACCCATTTCAATATTTTTGCCTGGAGAATTGCCCTGGACAGAGGAGCCTGGTGGACTACAATCCATGGGGTCACAAAGAGTCAGACACGACTGAACGCCTAACACTTTATAACAAATTAATTTCATCTGTTTTGGAAAATTTCCAAATAATACCATACTATACATAAAATGTAGCTTATTCATTCCATACTACTTTATGTTTTGAAGATCTAGGTTGAATATTATACGGTTGACCCTTGAACAACATGTGGTTCAACTGGGCAAGTGCACTTACACATGAATTTTTTAAACAGTAAATACTATAGCTCCACATGGCCATAGGCTTCTTAAATCCTTGAATGTGCTGAGCTAGTTGCTCCACTGTGCATGACTCTTTGTGACCCCATGGACTGTAGCGCACTAGGCTCTTCTGTCCACGGGATTCTCCAGGCAAGAATACTGGAGTGGGTTGCCATGCCCTCCTCCAGGGGATCTTCCCAACCCGGGGACCAAATTCAGATTTCCTGAATTGCAAATGGATTCCTTACCATCTAAGCCACCAGGGAAGCACAAGAATACTGGAGTGGGTAGCCTACCCTTTCCCCCAGGGATCTTCCTGACCCAGGAATTGAACTGGGGTCTCCTGAATTCCAGGAGGATTCTTTGCCAGCTGAGCTACCAGAGAAGCGCCAGTCCTCGGATATGAAACTGTAAATAGAGAACTGCATATTCAGAGGACTGGGAAATTTTTAGCTTGAATTTTTCAACTTCATGTAGGGTAGGTGCCCTATCCACTCCACGCTGCTCAAAGTTCAACAGCAGATATTCTTGAACACTTAGGAATATATTATAATTTATTACTGTGTTTGCTACTAGGTATTTGTTTGGTTTCCAGTTTGTGTGGTTTCTATTACAAATAATACTACAATGTAGAACTCTCCAAATGCCCCTTGTACAAATGTGTAGAAGTTATTTTTAGGAAACATTTCTAGGAATGACAATGCGAGGTCATGAAGTATGTGCAATTTTTAATTTCAGTATATTTATCCATATTGTTTTCCTAAGTAGCTGTAGTAATCTATACAGCTTCCAGTAATTCAGAGTTCTTGTTTCCCAGTGGCCTCTCAACATGTATTGTAATTGTTTTTGCAATAGGATATATGAAGAAATGGTATAGTCTACATTTTTTTTCTAGAATTATTAGTGAAGTTGCAGTTGAACAGAATCCTGCAGCCCATTCCATCCCCACCCTCAATTTCCTTGATTTCAGGGTACAAAACCAAGCAGTTATTGACGAGGACAATAGTCACAGACTCAGTATCTGATACACATCCCAGAGCTGTGTTACACATACTATAGCTGCCACCAGAGGGGGGACAAAAGCTAACTGCATAATGACCAGACTGCAGCCCTGACACAGGCCGCTCCACCTCGAGCAGTGCTGGCTCTACGGGTCACAGCTCTGAGACTGAGTCTTCCCTGGTGGCTCAGATGGTAAAGCGTCTGCCTGCAATGTGGGAGACCTGGGTTCGATCCCTGGGTTGGGAAGATCTCCTGGAGAAGGAAACGGCAACCCACTCCAGTACTCTTGCCTGGAAAATCCCACGGATGGAGGAGCCTGGTAGGCTACAGTCCATGGGGTTGCAAAGAGTCGGACATGACTGAGCAACTTCACTTTCACGTTTCTGAGACTAGGCCTCAGGAGAATGGGATTAACATTATACCTCATAATAATCTATATCTTTGTGGGCATCAAAACAACTGTGGTGGATTCATGTCGATGTATGACAAACCCAATAGAGTATTGTAAAGTCAAATTAAAAAATAAATAAATTAATTAATTTTTTAAAAAAACTGTACCTTGTTCTACATGTATATGTTAGTGAAAAACTATAATTGTAGAGAAGGGCTGCTACAGATTCAGGCTGACATCTTACACTCTGAGAATACGGTACCCTATGTCAACATGAAGAAGTTACAGAAGACAGACCTTCACACCTAATTCCATAGAAACGGAATGATGTTCCGAAAAGTGGGTATTTGTAAGCAGCTCTTTGCAGGAGACCACCCTCAGTAGGAAGTTTCATTTCTTGTCACTTCAGCAAAGCTTCAGCAAAGCTATATGTAATTAACTTTTAAATCAGGCATACTCTACCCATACTCTACTCATCACCAGCCCGAGCACACCTTTCAAATCTTTTAAGCACACAGTACCTTGCCTAACTTGTCAGTTCTTTTTGTAGATCAAGTAGAAATGAATAAGTAAATAACAGATGACCAGATCTCCTCCCAACCTTTCCACTCAATCATCTCTTGAATAAACTGTAACTAAACTGTGTGAACAAGACAGCATCTAGAAGATTGAAAGAAGTCATTGAACCTGCACGCAGGAGAAGAGGGTAACGATTCTGACCCTTCATCTCAATGATTAACTGTGATTACCTCCCTTTCTTCTTTTGAAACTTTTATGGCCACACAGAGCTTTCGGAGGTGGTTTGGTGGGGCTGCAGAGTCCACCATCTCCCCAGATAGCCAGCACTGTAACTAAAGGCACTTTTCCCTTCTATCAACATTTTTGAGTATTGATCTTCTAAGTGGCGAACAGTGGGACCCTCGATTTGATAACAAGGTTAAAGATCTTTATTATGATTACGACCATTCAGGTTTTCATCTTTTACCTGTTTATCTAAATTCGGTTATAATGTGGTTGTTTTACTCATTTGCATAAATTCATGATACAAATTTATATTCATAAATACATTGCATGTGTGTGTGATTTATACCTATTTCAAATATATTCTCTGAATCAGTTCTTTTTTCCTTTTAATGTCTCAATTTTACAATAGGTTCAATTTACAATTATAGGTTCAAATTAAAATGTAGTTTTATAGATTATTTTTTGATATATCGTTTTTCCATGTATCACTTAAGAAATTCTTGTGAAGATGAAGATAATGAAGATCTCTTCCTATATATTGAGTAGCTCTGTAACTTTTGCATTATTGCTACATTTACAGTGTAGAGCACCACAGAATTGATGCTTCAGAACTGTGGTGTTGGAGAAGACTCTTGAGAGTCCCTTGGACTGCAAGGAGATCCAACCAGTCCATCCTAAAGGAAATCAGTCCTGGATATTCATTGGAAGGACTGAAGTTGAAGTTGGAATTCCAATACTTTGGCCACCTGATGTGAAGAGCTGACTCATTTGAAAAGACCCTGATGCTGGGAAAGATTGAAAGCAGGAAGAGAAGGGGACGACAGAGGATGAGATGGCTGGATGGCATCACTGACTTGATGGACATGAGTTTGAGTAAACTCTGGGAGTTGGTGATGGACAAAGAGGCCTGGCATGCTGTAGTCCATCCATGGGTTCGCAGAGTCAGACATGACTGAGTGATTGAACTGAACTGATGGTGTACAATAGTGAATGGTAAAGAGAAATCTAAATTTGAAGACTTCATATTGGAAAAAGAATTCTTTTAACTCAGTCTATGCAAGATGCTCACAGAAGATGTAGACTTCATGCTAGCCTCAGAATTCATAAAGTTGAGTAAGTGGGCTCTGAGAGGACCTGTCCTTTGCTTTCCACTAAATTGTTCCAACTGCAAAATTCAGTGCTATCATTCTCTTAGTCAGTTGTCACTGTCAAAAAGTTGAGCTTCAAGTTGTCATATTATTATTTTATGTGAAGATGAATTATTATTTTTCTCTCTCTCCCTACTGGGGTGGGGCTGGGATACAACAACAATTAAAACAAAATAATAAATTGAGGGCAAGTAATATGGTTTCTAGCACTAACATTTCCAATGACAAGCTATTTAATCTTGGGCAAGTTAATTAACTTCTTTTAAAAGTTCTCATCGAAGCCTGCCCTGACAGACTAACAAACTTGCCATGAGAACAAAAACAAAACAAAAAAGTCTTGAAAAATGTTGGCCTAAAGTAAGGTATTAGTAATACTACAATTTATTTCATTCATTAGTACTTTTAACTAATCATTCCTAGACTGTCAGTTATAATCATCACATACGTACATGTGCATATATAAAAGTTGCAGAGCTTCTCAATTTTCTCACTCTTCTATGAATAAACATTATAGAATATATAACAGTCTGCTTATCATTCTAACTATTAGCGTTTATTTTTACATAGTCTGTTTTGGCTTTCTAACTTCCCACTTCATTTTTTTTTACTGAATGCCATCAATATTTCTTCCATTTTTTCTCTTTAGTAGCCCACACACATACCAACTAAAAATGAATCTAATTGACTTTCCCTTTTTAAATTACTCTCAGCAACAAAAATATTAAATGCTCATTTTCTCTGGCCAACTGTGAATGTTTCAGTGAATATAACTGGGAAAAGTTCCATTTGCCTAGATTTGTATTATTTTTTCCCTTACACTGACTGCTAAAATATATAAAAGAATAATGTTCAGGCTAAAAAAAAAATGACCTATCAAAAGAAACCACTTGGTGATTTTCATTTAGAATTTTTAGGTATATCTAAAAGACAGCTTCCTAAAATGCTATGGTTTGGTCTTGACTTAAATGACAAAATAAGCCAGATGAATTTCTTATATCATAAATTACACAACTCTGACTACCATGATGGGTTTATTGTTAAAATTTATCCCCAGAAGGTTAATACATCAATGCCTATCTTTCCCCAGTAGAGAACAGCTTTCATTGTGGGGAAGTTGGAGAGAATGTACACAGACTGAAATATTTTATGCACCATATGTTCTCATGGAATTCTGAGTGCAGAGATCTAAACAATTCAAAACTAAGACTAATGATATCAAATACTTCTAAGGAGCCCACCGAGTTTCTTGGTGAGCTAAGCAACTGACATGTTCTGCATTGCTTTCAGGACTCACTACTGATTTAATGATCAGAGTAGAAAAAGGACATCATCTCTTTGGTCTGTCCTTATCACATCAACAGCTATACTAACTGCCAAGTGATAGGGATTGTCAAATGAGATGGTACTAAAGGTTGAACATCACTTGTGGTTTATGAAAAGAAGGTTCTAGAATTGAAGGGCAAGGCATAAGCAAGACTGGATACAAAAGAAAGCACAACCAAATTATTTAATTCTAATAAAAATGATTTGGATCTAAAATTTCCTCCATACTAATAGTTAATCAACTATAAAGGAAAAATTATTAAACATACAAGGTCTTGGAAAACTTACCACTCAAAGCCCTTTCTCAAACAATTTCATGAGAATATTTTAAGGCAAAATGAAAAAGAAATAAACAGCAGAAGGCATGGATCGGGTTTAAAATGTTAAAATATACTCCTCAGGAATAAAAGGGAAAGTAATTTCAGAAGGTGAGCTGTACAACACACCAGTAAATAATATCTTAACTTAGAATAGAAAGACATAGATTATCTAGAATAATATGAAGTATGGTTAAGGCACCAGATACCCCTATAAATTCATATTAATCATATTTTTCCTTATTAAGAACAGATCAATGGCAAAGCTCTGTATCCATCACTTTAAATCTTTCTAGCTACCTGATTCAATACCTAATGTTTACATGATCATAATTTTATAAATGTTAACTCAGCCTCAATTAGACTCAAACTATAGTAAAGTTTGGAAGACTAAATTGTGTCTGTATATTATAAATATAGATTATATAAAATAATATAGTGGTATATTAAGTTTGCAAGATGTTGAAACAGAGACAGTGGAAGTGGAGGAGAATGCATTTTATCATCATAAATAGGTGATATAATCTTGACTAATCAAAATTATTATTACATTAGAATATCATGACACATTCATAATGATCATCATAATATTCCTATTACATATGTTCATAATGATGACCAGTAGAAATATTTTAAGTGAATCTGAGAGAAGTAATGTTGGAAATGTTTTAAGAGTGAAAAAAATGTATCATATTATATGTTAAAGAGTCTGTGAGTATCTAAATTTGATAAATCAAGGAAATATGTACAAGTGGATTATTAGCAGTGTGGAAGCAGCAAGCCTCACTAGAGGTATCACAAACAAATGATGACATAAGGCAACTGAAGGAAGAGGCACAAGGATTTGTTTTCTATTACAAGTTAGTACTGCTTTGGTTTTCATCACCCACAGGCAGTTACTTTCACAATTAAAATTATGGACATAGAAAAGAGGATATATGTAGTTTTTTTTATGTTTTAATAAAGTCTGGTTTATGCAAAAGTTCTGGTCTCTGGAACTATTCAATAAAAATCTTAAGCATGCTATGTCTATGCTGTCCAGGACCATCACTACTAACCAGATATGGCTATGGAGCACTTGAAACGTGGCTATTGCAACTAACGAACAAAAGTCATAATTCAGTCATCCTAATTCCTCTAAATTTGAATGACTAGCTGTATCTCATGTTTACCATATTGGTCAGTGCAGCTCTTGATAAGTAGTTCCCCATCTTTTACCATCAAACAATTTTTATTAGTTATGTTCTGTGAGAGCACCCTCCCCCATGCTTTTAAGAATTTTGTCAATCACATTTCAATAAAATCTATGTACTACTCTGTTCAAACCATGTAACTGCTAATTAGAGCTTTGACGAATCTGAAACTCTATCACCTCACCAAATCTAACCAAACCCACAGCAACTTGACACCCTTGAAGGGAGGAGTTTATTCCCAAACTGGATATAATTTTCATTAGTTTTTGTGAAAGAGCAAAGTTCTTCACAGACTCTCTGTTAGTGTTATGTGAACCCAAAAGGGCCTGGCAATTTCTGCTGACTCTTAATGTTATAAAATCTTACGAATTGGTTCCATTTCAGGTCTCTGATAGAATTATGAAGGATGCTTAAATCTAAATTGGACCTCTACACCATCGGTCCATCTATAAAATCCTCCGTATCCTTTGAAGAGCTCGACTGTTCTCAGTGAAGCTCATTAAAGCACTTGGACTTGATCCTGCTTGAAACATACATTCAGTTCATTTCAGTTCAGTCGCTCAGTCGTGTCCAATTCTTTGCGACCTCATGAATCGCAGCACGCCAGGCCTCCCTGTCCATCACCAACTCCCGGAGTTCACTCAGATTCAAGTCTATCGAGTCAGTGATGCCATCCAGCCATCTCATTCTAGGTCATCCCCTTCTCCTCCTGCCCCCAATCCCTCCCAGTATCATCAAAGTCTTTTCCAATGAGTCAACTCTTTGCATGAGGTGGCCAAAGTACTGGAGTTTCAGCTTCAGCATCATTCCTTCCAAAGAAATCCCAGGGCTGATCTCCCTCAGAATGGACTGGTTGGATCTCCTTGCAGTCCAAGGGACTCTCAAGAGTCTTCTCCAACACCACAGTTCAAAAGCATCAATTCTTCAGTGCTCGGCCTTCTTCACAGTCCAGCTCTTACATCCATATATGACTACTGGAAAAACCATAGCCTTGACTAAATGGATAGTAGTCGGCAAAGCGATGTCTCTGCTTTTGAATATGTTATCTAGATTGGTCATAACTTTCTTCCAAGGAGTAAGCATCTTTTAATTTCATGGCTGCAGTCACCAACTGCAATGATTTTGGAGCCCCAAAAAATAAAGTCTGACACTCTTTCCACTGTTTCCCCATCTATTTCCCATGGAGTGAGGGACCAGATGCCATGATCTTCGTTTTCTGAATGTTGAGCTTTAAGCCAACTTTTTCACTCTCCTCTTTCTCTTTCATCAAGAGGCTTTTTAGTTCCTCTTCACTTTCTGCCATAAGGGTGGTGTCATCTGCATATCTGAGGTTCTTGATATTTCTCCTGGCAATCTTGATTCCAGCTTGTGTTTCTTCCAGTCCAGCATTTCTCATGATGTACTCTGCATATAAGTTAAGTAAGCAGGGTGACAATATAGAGCCTTGACACACTCCTTTTCCTGTTTGGAACCAGTCTGTTGTCCCATGTCCAGCTCTAACTGTTGCTTCCTGACCTCCATACAAACATACATTAGCAGATCCTAAAAGATCCTGCAAATAACAAACGGCAAATATACTTGAGGCCTGGAGTACTGCAATCCAGGGGGCAGCAAAGTCAGACACGACTGAGCAGCTGAACTGAACTGAACTGAAAGATACTTAAGGCAACAGTCGCTCCTGTCCTGATCCTAAACACATGCCAAAGAGTCATCCTCCATCTTCTGTTCTACCTCAAAGGGAAAAAGCCCCTATATTGATTTCTCTTGCAGCTAGCATGAAGGGAAGAAGGCATTCTTTGAAGTAAAGTTCTGGCACTGTTTCATTTCAATTCTATTCTATCCAGGCATCAAGAGGTCATTCTTTAAAACTGATAACTTGAACACAGAACAAATAAGGTTTTTCAGGCACCCTGGGCTAGCCAGCTTAAGTAGGTCAAGGATTCAAAAGCTAGATTTCAAGGTGACCACATCAGTTTATGGACAACATTATTAATTATCACTATATAATATGAAGGCTTCCCTGGTAGCTCAGTTGGTAATGATTCCAGTTGCAATCTCCTGCAATGCAGGAGACCTTGGTTCGACTCTTGGGTCAGGAAGATCCCCTGGAGAAGGGATAACCTACCCATTCCAGTATTCTTGGGATTCTCTGGTGGTTCAGACAGCAAAGAATTCATCTGCAATGTGGGAGACTTGGGTTTGATCCCTGGATTCAGAAGATCCTCTGGAGGAGGTCATGGCAACCCACTCCAATATTCTTACCTAGAGAATCCCCATGACAGAGGAGCCTGGCAGGCTGCAGTCCATGGGGTTTCAAACAGTTGGACACGACTAAGCAACTAAGCATGCATGTTTATTATGTGAAAAGTTAAAGGAATTGCCTGCTGTTCTAGTTTTTATGCACTGGTAGAGTCAAGAATTGTAGAACTGCTCTTATTTCAGGCAAGGTAAACAGGATTAGCACCTTATAAAAGCTGGTTTACATGAGAGGAGAATGGGACAGGTGACAATCACACCCAATTAAGTAGGGTTGGGAGCTTGTGACTCTGGAAAGAGCATATACATACTCTCTAAGGAGGTATTTGAAATAATAGATTTTTGATTTGAAGAAATAAGTCCATTTCTCATAATTTGGGATTTGAAATGAGGTATCTGTTGTCAAGTCAGAGGAAGAAAAAGAAATAAACGTTGTTCTCAACACTAATGAAACACAATGTCCTTGCCAGTCATCAGTTTGGGATACCTGAGATCTCATCAACTCATTCTTAGGGGTCAAATGTAGCCAGGTCCACATTCATTGCTCTTAAGGACAGAAATGGCAAACAGTATCTTATACTGAAATTCACTAACATTTAGGGGAGCTCATGTACACCTGTGGTAGATTCATGTCGGTGTATGGCAAAGCCAATAGAGTATTGTAAAGTAAAATAAATTTTAAAAAAATAAATTAATAAATTTAAAAAATAAATTTTTTAAATATATAAAAAAATAGGGAGAAATGGCACTGCCATTTCTCTATTATGATATCTATGATATTTTATTTCAGTTTTATAGCAATTATTTCCTTATATCCTTATCATTCTATTTGATAAGCAGATGTTCAAAAATAGGAATTGTATTTTCTGCTTTTTTTACATTACTAACACTTAGTTCATATTGAAAAGCAGAGACACTACTTTGCCAACAAAGGTCCGTTTAGTCAAGGCTATGGTTTTTCCAGTGGCCATGTATGGATGCAAGAATTGGACTGTGAAGAAAGCTAAGTGCCGAAGCATTGATGCTTTTGAGCTGTGGTGTTGGAGAAGACTCTTGAGAGTCCCTTGGACTGCAAGGAGATCCAAGCAGTCCACTTTAAAGAATATCAGCCTTGGGTGTTCTTTGGAAGGAATGATGCTAAAGCTGAAACTCCAGTACTTTGGCCACCTCATGTGAAGAATTGACTCATTGTAAAAGACTCTGATGCTGGGAGGGATTGGGGGCAGGAGGAAAAGGGGATGACAGAGGATGAGATGGCTGGATGGCATCACCGACTCAATGGACATGAGTTTGACTGAACTCCAGGAGTTGGTGATGGACAGGGAGGCCTGGCGTGCTGCGATTCATGGGGTCGCAAAGAGTCGGACACGACTGAGTGACTGAACTGAACTGAACACTTAGTTCAGTATATGGCATTAGATAAATCCTTGTAGGTTTGTTTGAAAATTTGTTAAAAGAAATAGTGAATAAAGAACCCATGGCCCTTATCCTCAAAAACCTTAAAAACAAGTTATGGATATAACTTTATTATCTCTCTTTTACTCCTTACTATCCTTTATCACCCTCTCTTTTATCATTTATTTCATCAACCTCCACCCCAATCCAGCCCTATATACTATAGATTTTGTTCCTAAAATGGCATTCTAAACTCCCTTTTCATTTTTATTCTCATAGCCACTAATTCCACACAGGTCCATTCTTTCTCAAGTGGTTTAATTTTAGAATTTATAACTGGTTTCTATCACCAAAATTTTCTGTTTTCTAGCCCAACCTGTCAGGTAAGTGTCTCTCATCACCCGTTCAGATAGAGCTGATACGCCAATCCCAAACTCCCACACAGCACTGTTAATCAACTATGCTCCAATATAAAACAATTTTTTTTTAATAAAAGAGCTGACAATGAATGTTAGTGAAGTAAATGATAATGAAGCTCATTCATAAAATGAATTGAAGGCATGCTGGCACTATTTTAACACTCAATAATTTTTAGAAATAAGTATAGAAAAAGAGAGTAAAAATAAATGACTTACTTATTACTATTGCATTCATATCATCATGAAAATGTAGAAGTTGTTTAGAATAATAATCTGACATCATTTCTGAGGTGATACAAATTTGTTTGTGTAATCTTTTGAGGTAGATAAATTATATGACTCTAAATTCATTGAACAACTCTTGAAAGTAAGAACCATCCAAGTGACTGTTTGCTTTACTTATTGTGCCTGAGCCATATTAGATGTTCATTCTATATGAGTTTTTAAATTTTATTTATAGAAAATTTTCAAACTGAGCATATAAATATGGCAAGCAAAACACTTTACTTTGGCTACTGTTTAGTTTGGAATACTGGCAGTTTCATAGCGCTAATATCAATGAAGTCATTTTTCTTCTAAATTAAAGATTATGTACAATATTGGAAAAGCATTTATGGTAGTCATGGGGTTAACTTTGTTTTATGATAGCTACACCTAATCCATTCTGCTCATTGTTAACATGACTAGAGAAATATCAACAATGAATACTTGTCAGAAATGTTGAGGGAGTCTGCAAATTCAGAAGGGAGCTGATTTTTATTTAGTATTTCCTCACAGAACATAAATTTAATTCCCATTTGGCTCCAAGACTGTGAGGTCTATTTTTTTAAAAAGGAAGAAATAGCACATTTGAGAGGAGAGTGTTCAGAGGCGAATACTGAGCTGAATAACCTGCTTGCTAAACAGTTGTTAAAATAGATGATATTTCCAGAGAACTATTAGCATAAACAAATCTGTATATGAACCAGCATATAGATGCAGCTTGAAAATATTGAAAACTGAGAGATCAAGATGGCTGAATATGTGGATGTAGATCTCCACTCTGCCCTGCAAACACATCAAAAATACTTCTACATGTAAAGCAATTCTCATGGAAAAAAATTGGAGACTGGCAAAAAAGAGTCTTCTACAACCAGGATTGAAAGAAATATCCACAGAGTTGGGTAGGAAAGGAAAAGAAAAAATCAGGTCAAGACCTGTGTCCCAAGGAGGTGACAGAGAGGAGAGGAATATCCAGGTCCACAGATTCTACCAGGGGAGTGAGCAGTTTGAATCACAAATGAGGCACCCTAGCTCTGTGGTCCAACACCAAGAAGTCAAGTCTCCTTAGCTGATTTGAAAACCAGTGAGACTGACAGAGGAGCAGTAAGAAACCTAGATGTGACTTGTGAAGAGCAGGCACATGCTTGCTTAATCCTGAAACAAGGCAGAGGAAGGAGCTGAAGCTGCCTGGGACTCTGGCAAGGTTTGTGTGGCCTCTCAGCATTCATCTCAACAGGAACTGAGCACCTGCTCCAACCGCTCTTGCTCTGCGGTGCAGCTCTCCACTTGGGTGAAGGCTGTTGCCATTGAGAATTAGCATAGTTGCAGGAAACAGAACTAGCCAGTGGGGGCCGAGGAGGTCAGGCACAGCCTGGGCTTTGACTGATACCAGGATTGCCCAAGTGGAAGCCCAGTCCATGTCAAGCACCCACTCTGACATCTCACACTCCAGCTCATCAAGGCAAAAGTGTCAGTACAGGAAGGTGGAGAGACGACACTTAGAAGAAAAAGACCTCCTTATACATGATACTTAGGGCTTCTGCCACCATTACCTTGATTCCAAAACCAAACAAATATACAACAGAAAATGAAAAGAAGAAAATTATAGACCATTATTTCTAACAGATATAAGTGCAAATCTTCAATAAAATATTAAGTGACTAAGTGAAGTTGTTCACTCGTGTCCGACTCTTTGCAATCCCATGAACTGTAGCCTACCAGGCTCCTCCATCCTGGATTATCCAGGCAAGAGTACTGGAGTGGGTTGCCATTTCCTTCTCCAGGGGGTCTTCCCAACACCAGGGATCAAACCCAGATCTCCCGTGTTGGAGGCAGACGCTTTAACCTCTGAGCCACGAGAGTCCTGTAATAAAATATTAGTGAACCAAATTCAGCAATACATAAAAAGATCATATAACATGAACCAGTGTGATTTATTCCAGGAATGCAAGAATGGATCAATATCTGCAAATGAATCAACATTCTGTACCACATTAATAAAAGAAGGATAAAAATACAGGATCATCTCAATAGATGCATTACAAGCATTTGATATTTTTATCATTCATGATAAAAATTCTCATCAAAGTTGGTATAGAGGAAACATATCCCAATATAATAAAAGTCTTTTATGACAAACCCACACCTAATATACTATAGGGAGAAAATATGAAAGTGTTCCTCGAAAATCAACAACAAGATAAGGTTGCCACTTTCACTATCTTTACCTAACATAGTTTTGGAAGACCTAGCCAGAGCAATCAGATAAGGAAAAGAAATAAAATATATCTAAACTGGAACTGAAGAAGTAAATGGTCACTATTTGCAGATAACACGATACTGTAAATAGAAAACCCTAAAACTATTAGAACTAATAAATGGATTCAGTAAAGTTGCAGAATATAAGACTAATATACAGATATTGGTTGCTTTTCTATACACTAATGAACTATCAGAAAGAAAAGGCAAGAAAACAATCCCATTTAAAATGGCAAGAAAAGGAATAAAATGCCTAGGAATAAATTTAACCAAGGAGGTGAAAGACCTATATCCTGAAAATTATTAAACACTGATGAAGGTAACTGAAGATGAGAGGGGTAATAGAATGATATCCTGTGGATTAGAAGAATCAATAAAGTTAAAATGGGCATACCACACACAGTGATCTACAGATTTAATGTGATTCCTATCAAAACACACGTGACACTTTTTCACAAAATCAGAAAAAATAATAGTACTGTTTACATGGAGCCATAAAAGATCCCAAATTGCCAAAGCAATATTCAGAAAATAAAACCAGTAAGGGGGTATCATATCCCCTAATTTCAGACTAGACTGCAAAGCTACACCAAACAAAACAGTGTGGAACTTGTACAAAAACAGACGTATAGGTCAAAGGAACTGAACAGAGAGCCTCAACATGAATTCACACACTTATGACCAATCAATCTATGACAATGGAGGCAAGAATATACAACAGAGAAAATTCATTTCAATAAGTGGTGAGGTCAATAAGTGATGAGGAAGAAACTGGACAGAAATATATAAAAGAATAAAATTAGAACCTTTTCTCAAGCCATATTAAAAATAAACTCAAAATGATTTATAGACTAAGTAAAGTGAAAATTAACAAATGGCATCTAATTAAACTTAACAGGATTTGCATAGCAAAGGAAACTATCAATAGAACAAAAGGAAAATCTACCAAATGGGAGAAAATATTTTCAAGTGATATGATTTATAAAGGGTTAATACCCAAAATAGGTAAAGAGCTCATACAACTCAATATCAAAAAAAGAAAGAAACAAGAAACAGGCATAAGACCTGACTAGACATTTCTGAAAATAATACATGCAGAGGGCCAACAGGCCATGAAAAGATGCTCAGCACTGTTAATCATCAGGGAAATCAAATCAAAACAGCAATGAGATATAACTTCATATCTGTCAGAACGACTACCATCAAAAAAGACCATCGTGTTAGTATGTGAAAAAAAGAGAACTTCAATATACTATTGGCAGGAATGGAAACTGGTGACAGTATAAAACAGTATAAAGGTGCCTCAATAAACTAAAATAGAACTATCTAATATCCAGCCATGCAACCCTTGAGTATGTAGCCAAGAAAACAAAACATTTGAAAAGATACATGCAGTATACACACAATATCTACAATATATACACATCAATATTCACAGCAGTATTATTTCCAATAGCCAAAATATGGAAGCAACTGAAGTGTCCTTTGATAGACAAATGGAAAAAGAAAGTGTAAGATATTTGCATATATATGTGTCACATATACATATATATACACACACATGAGCAACTAACAACTATATATATATATATTCATAGAGCAATTAAACAACTATACATATATATACACACACAAAAGAAAGTGAAAGTCACTCAGTCATGTCCGACTTTTTGCGACTCCATGGACTGTGTAGTCCATGGAATTCTCCAGGCCAGAATACTGGAGTGGGTAGCCTTTCCCTTCTCCAGGGGATCTTTCCAACCCAGGAATCAAACCCTGTGCATACATGCACAAATATACACACACATAAAAATACAATGGAATATTACTCTGCAATTAAAAAGAGCTGCCTGATGGCTCAGATGTTAAAAGGTCTGTCTACAATGCATGGGACCCAGGTTCAATCCCTGGGTCAGGAAGATCCCCTGGAGAAGGGAATGCTAACCCACTCCAGTATTTCTGCCTGGAAAATTCCATGGATAGAGGAACTACAGGCTACAGTCCATGGGGTTACAGAGAGTTGGACACAACTGAACCTCTAAAACACATAAAAAAGAATGAACTTTTGCAATATGCAACAACACTAAAGGATCTGTTTATTACCAATCTAGAGATTACCAGCAGGAAAGAAAAGTTGGGGAGGAGTAAGGTAGGAGTAGGGAAGTAACAGATACAATCTACTGTGCATAAAATGAATTAACTACAAGGATATATTGCACAATACACAAAGTATGGATAATATTATATAAAACATTTAAATGGAGTATAATCTATAAAAATAATCACTATGTTGTCTATTTCTAACTAATATAACATAAATCAGACACACTTCAACAAAAGAAGAAGTTAAATGTAAATACTGACAGTCAAATCAAGTTTCAACTTCTAATGAATATGGTTATGCTAGTATTTTTTAATTTGTTTTCTTATTTGGTTTTAATGACTTTAATATAAAATTGTACAATAAAAAGTCCGATTCACATCCCTGCAGCCATCTGCCTACTAACCATCTATATCTCATGGTAATCTCTTCCCTTAATATTTTTAGAGTTCTTCCAGGATTTCTGTATTTAAATAATACAAATAAAACACACTTAAAAATTTTTTCTCCCTTTCTTCTAAAAACAAAACACACACTATGTCCTATTCTTCATTTTTTAATTTAATATTTTGCAATGTGCAAAAAAATTTTTTACATCAATGAATAAATAGAATCTCAATTATTTTTGTTGCCAGATAGTATTTCATTAACATGCTCATATTTAGTTGCTCAGTTGTGTCCGACCCTTTGCAACACTATGGACTGCAGTCCACCTCTCTTCTTTCTGTGGGATTTTCCAGGCAAGAATACTGGAGCGCACTGCTCTTTCCTTCTCCAGAGAATCTTTCAGATCCGGGAACTGAATCCATGTCTCTCATGTCTCCAGCACTGCAGGCAGATTGTCTACCACTGAGCCACTGGAGGAAGCCCAGTCTATTGTGTGTGTATGCATGTGTGTGTGTATATATATACACATATGTATATACATGTATATATACATATATATATATACACACAACTATATATATACAGGCTTCCCTCCTAGCTCAGTTGGTAAAGAATCTGCCTGCAATGCAAAAGAACCCGGTTCAATTCCTGGGTCGGGACTCTCCACTGGAGAAGGGATAGGCTACCCACTCCAGTAGTCTTGGGCTTCCCTTGTGGCTCAGCAGGTAAAGAATCCGCCTACAATCTGGGAGACCTGGGTTTCATTCCTGGGTTGGGAAGATCCCCTGGAGAAGGGAAAGGCTACCCACTCCAGTATTCTGGCCTGGAGAATTCCATGGACTACACAGTCCATGCAGTCACAAAAAGTCAGACATAACTGAGTGACCTTCACTTTCTTTCATATATATATATAGTTGNCAGGAGGAGAAGGGGATGACAGAGGATGAGATGGCTGGATGGCATCATGGACTCGATGGACGTGAGTCTGAGTGAACTCCAGGAGATGGTGATGAACAGGGAGGCCTGGCATGCTACGATTCATGGGGTCGCAAAGAGTCGGACACAACTGAGCGACTGAACTGAACTGAACTGATCATGTATTATTTTTTAGATCTCTATGTACCTAACTTTCTATTTACATTGTGCATATATACAAAAAAGATATCTGCCGTTCAGTTCAGTTCAGTCACTCAGTCATGTCCGACTCTTTGTGACCCCATGAATCGCATCACGCCAGGCCTCCCTGTCTATTACCAACTCCTGGAGTTTACCCAAATTCATGTCCATCAAGTCGGTGGTGCCATCCAGCCATCTCATCCTCTGTCGCCCCCNTCACTCAGTCATGTCCGACTCTTTGTGACCCCATGAATCGCATCACGCCAGGCCTCCCTGTCTATTACCAACTCCTGGAGTTTACCCAAATTCATGTCCATCAAGTCGGTGGTGCCATCCAGCCATCTCATCCTCTGTCGCCCCCTTCTCCTCCTGCCCCTAATGCCTCCCAGCATCAGGGTCTTTTCCAGTGAGTCAACTCTTCACATGAGGTGGCCAAAGTATTAGAGTTTCAGCTTCAGCATCAGTCCATTAAGGTCTCATAATATAAGTAATGTTAAGGTATGAATTGTAACTTGTTTTTCTTATACTTTGTTGCCTATTTCTGTATATTCCAAGTTTCTGAAAATCTTAGCAAAAGGCAAGTATATTTTTAAAGTATGATTCCTAAATAACATGTATTAACTATTTTACATAATATAAGAGGAATGTATTCACTGTAGCTTTATCAATAATTTTCTTATTAGAAACAAAATAATTTCCCAATAATTAGGAAATTATTAAATAAAGAATTATCAAACAAACTGATTGCTGTGTAAAACATACATTGCAATTTTGAAGCATGTGGGCCAGCAAGAAATAATGTTCATTTTGTGANTGAAACTCCAGTACTTTGGTCACCTCATGTGAAGAGTTGACTCATTGGAAAAGACTCTGACGCTGGGAGAGATTGGGGGCAGGAGGAGAAGGGGACGACAGAGGATGAGATGGTTAGATGGCATCACTGACTCGATGGAGGTGGAGTTGGTGATGGACAGGGAGGCCTGGCATGCTACGATTCATGGGGCCGCAAAGAGTCGGATATGACTGAGCGACTGAACTGAATTTAGGTCAAGTATACTTATCTACAGCCTCTGTCCAATTATTACACCTCTGAGTGGGTACTTCAGAGAAATGCTCACAGTTCCATAAGTGGTGATGAATGAATGCTTTTGCTTCAGAGCTGCTATGATAGTGGAGCATCAGGAGTAACCTAGACGTTCAAATCTGGGTGCTGGATAAGTCAAATGAGGTGGATGTGTATAATACGCAATGCCACAGAGCAGCAGGAAGCAAAGACACAGATATGTTTGTTAATATTGCTAATATGAATACCTTTCAACAAAATAGCTAAGTAAAAAAAATAGTAAAAGAAAAAAATCTACACTGCAGTATCATTTAAGAAAATAAAACACATAGATATATAAATTATTACAGTATATCTCTCCAGGCTACAGAGGGTGTGAAGGAAATACAAGAGACGATGGGAGATGAAAGAAACAATAAAATCTAATTAAAAAAACAAGCACAATAAACTTAGAATGATACTTAAATCAATGCTGCAACTAGTTAAAACTCGAGGAATTCTCAAGTCANGAAGCAAAGACACAGATATGTTTGTTAATATTGCTAATATGAATACCTTTCAACAAAATAGCTAAGTAAAAAAAATAGTAAAAGAAAAAAATCTACACTGCAGTATCATTTAAGAAAATAAAACACATAGATATATAAATTATTACAGTATATCTCTCCAGGCTACAGAGGGTGTGAAGGAAATACAAGAGACGATGGGAGATGAAAGAAACAATAAAATCTAATTAAAAAAACAAGCACAATAAACTTAGAATGATACTTAAATCAATGCTGCAACTAGTTAAAACTCGAGGAATTCTGAAGTCACTGTAGGGGACAAAATGTTTAGTAATATGTTAAAATGGGAGTAAGCAGAAAAGAAAAAGATACAGACAAAATGCATTTTTTATTACCCCCTAAAATACTTCTTGTTGCTCTCAGGGAAACAGAAATATTATATATTATGTACATGATAAGTTATGAGTAAGCAAATATATCATGAATGCAAACAATGTTTACTTTGGCAAATAGCCAAAACAGGGATTTTTCTTTATATGAATATGTAGCTATTGTAAACCATTTGATACTAGATTAAGTGGCTTTGTAGAATCCCATAGTACAAGTCTAGACCAAACACCTGACAACATTATGATGCTTTTGATGAAGAGCAGCACAACTGTGGCTTCTTAGACTCCAGAATCTTAGAATCTTGGAATCTTAAATCTTCACATTTTGGTACATCATATCAGAAGTAGCAACCACATTTTCCTAATTTCTCAGAAAAACTTTCAGCATTTATTATTCCTGATATGTAAAGAAAACAACCAGTTTTGTGTTTCAGATAGCTGATTATGCTTAGTTATAGCTTATTATGCTGGTTAGAAAGACTAAATTGTAGGAACAGAAACATACAACACCATTTGTACTCACAATCTATGCCAAGCACCATGCTTGGCAACATTGACATTTGCTCAGTAACTACTGTGAGGCATCCTTGTGTTTACAATCTCACTTTGTCTTCTTAATAATTCAATAAAAAGGTTAGCATTAGAAATAATTTATAAAGAAAAAAACAAGGCATGGAGAGATCAAGTAATTTTCAATTGTAACACAGCTAAAATTTGGCAAACTAGACCTTAACCATGGTGGGTACATATCTCCACCCTATTATATAATGCCCTGTGAATGATCACTTGAATACCAACTCAATTCCTTTTTGAATCTTTATCATTTTTGTTCCTTAATACAGTGGCCAATTGAGCCAATCCCCTAGTCCTGCAGCATACTCCTTTCCATTAAACCAGAAGAAGTTTAAACTCTTAAAACAGAAGAGCTTACTAACTCAAATATTTTCAACATACAACAGAAGTTAGCAAAGTTCAACTTTCTGAAAACGAATTGATGTTAACACACACTGACTTGTAAAACATAGAAGTACTGCATTGTGGCCAAGACCAGGGTAACAGGATAACAGCACTTAGATTACCAGAACATATTTCATTAGCAGGGATATAAAGTCAAGATTTACACAGGCTCCTTCTCTACAATCAGGAAATTACATTTCCTTGCTTAGAACAGTTACAACTGATAAGATTCTTTTTGTTCATTGCCTCACTCATGCTCTGTTGTTCACAATCAATTAGCTGAAATCAGGTAAATCCATTTGAGATCAGGCAGGGTGAATATAGGACTTCCTTGGTAGCTCAGATAGTAAAGCATTTGCTTACAATGCAGAAGACCTGGGTTCAATCCCTGGGTTTGGAAGATCCTCTGGAGAAGAAAATGGCAACCCACTCCAGTACTCTTGCTGGAAAATCCCATGGACAGAGGAGCGTGGTAGGCTACAGTCCGTGGAGTCACAAAGAGTCAGACATGACTGAGCGACCTCACTCACTTAGGGTGAATATAGCCCTGGTTGCTATCTCTTCTGTCAGTTTTTAAGGGTGCTATGAATTACCTCTGACCTATCTTTACCTGTCAAAAGGTTGGGAGTGAATGTATTTTTCTTATGCTACTTATTACATTTTTATGACATTGATTTATTCATTTGACAGGTTCAAGAAGATTGTACCATTATAATATCTATAATATCAACTAACCTGAGTAGAACAACACACTTGGGTATGGGATTAAAACTGTGAGCATGCTGGAAAAATCCTGAGCAGAAGATGGCAATCAAATTTTAAAATATATATATATATATATATCTCCCAAAAGGAAGCCTTTGTATAAGCTCAAGTATAAAAGAACCAATCCTATGAATACATCATAAAGAATTCCCATAAAAGGAATGGGACAAATAGCCAATATCAACACAACTGTAGTGGAATAGTTCTCTCCATATCTAGAATCTGTTTGGAAAACATTCTGAGCATTTTTTTGTATATATCTCCCAGCTATTTCATAGTCCTTCCTATGACTTGTTAACTTTTTTCAATTTAAGGTTATTTTACCAAGATCCAGCCAGTACCTTTGGAAATCAAGACAAATATCTTCTAACAGTATTACATCTAGTGCTGGATCAGAGGCTATAAAAATGCAGGAGATATGTCAAATGCTGAACTCACAGAAGTTTCTTTGCCAAAATCCAAATGAAAAAGTTAGACAGAAAAATAATCCATGCCACGCCCTCTGAGCAATCTCCCTTAAAGAAAAACAATTTCTTTGCACGGGAAATTTAATGCTGTCAACCTTTTAAACTTTAATCTTCACTTTCTACTTATGGAACTGCTATTAAAATGAACAGCAACAATACAAGAATCAGGAAACTTACTCATTTAATAGATAAGCTTGCTCCGTTAAATATATATTAATTTACATCTCAACTTTTTAGTCTCTTATACATGTCATTAATCAAGAAAATTAAGCAGAAACAAACTAACATTTGTAGGTGCTACAAATGATATAGATGTATTTTAATTAATGTAGTTAGCATGGATATTACCTAAGAGTTGAACAAACATCTTAATGTAGAAGCAATTTGCATTTTACCAAAATTTTGTTGCGGAAAAGAGAGCTAGGTGATAGTAAATAAGAATTTAAAGTTTATAAAATCTGGAAGTCAAACATAGGAATTAACTGGCTATAAACTCCAAGGTCTGCAAGATACTATAAAATTTTAAAAAACATTTTGATTTTAAAAATTTTTATTAAAAAAAAACTTGGTAAGAATAGGGATTTTTTCTGTTTGCCATCAATAAATTCTCTTTGTTGCTTTCTTTTAAAATTAATCTTTATTTTTACTTAAAAATCATCCTTATCAAACTGATAACCTTATTAAACTTATCATACTTATCAAACTAATAACCTTGGTATGGATGTGGGAATTGGACTATAAAGAAAGCTGAGCACCAAAGAATCAATGCTTTTGAACTGTAGTGTTGGAGAAGACTCTTGAGAGTCCCTTGGACTGCAAGGAGATCCAACCAGTCCATTGTAAAGGAAATCAGTCCTAAATATTCGTTGGAAGGACTGATGCTGAAGCTGAAACTCCTATACTTTGGCCACCTGATGCAAAAAACCTACTCATTGGCAAAGACCCTGATGCTGGCAAAGACTGAAGGAGAGAGCAGAAGGGGACAACAGAGGATGAGAAGGTTGGATGGCATCACTGACACGAAGGACGTGGGTTTGAGTAGGCTCTGGGAGTTGGAGATGAACAGGGAAGTCTGGTGTGCTGCAGTCCATGGGGTCACAAAGAGTTGGACATGACTGAGTGACTGAACTGAACCTCGGAAAATGATTTTAAAAGTACTTTCACCAAGATTTGTGCTTAACTGACCAGATATATACCAAGTGGATCCAATACAACTTAAAGATACATACCCCTTTCTGAGTATTTTGGAGGACTGTGTTTTAATTCATGTAGGTGTATTTGTGTGTTTTAATTCATGTATCTCTGGCTCATATGACAGAGATTACTAGTTGCTCCTAGTATCATTCTCTTCTTTCTCCTTTAATAATAGCATCTCAAAACTTTGGCAGACATACGACCATTCCAATTAAAAAAAATAAAAATAAAAATAAAAACTCCAATAAAAAGACATGTCTTAACCTCAAGAGTATATACTCTTTTATATCCGGACACTCAATTTCTAGAACTTGGGTCTAAAGAAATAACCATGGATATGGGGCAAAGATTTAGCTATGGGAACAACCATTGCATATTGTTCATAATACTGAAAAGTTGGGAAAAAAAAAAAAACACCTCAACATGGAAAATGACTTTTATATAAACCATAGAACTTCAGTTCAGTGGACAACTAGCAATCCTTTAAATGTTGTAACAGAATGTTAATGACATAAAAAGAGGTTGACTGTGTAAATAGTAGAAGTTGTGAAAAGCAATTACAAAAACATGGCCTGAATCTAAAACATGTGCCTGATTTAACCTAAAGGAAATATTGCAGAGAAGAATGCAATTCTGACTCCATGTTGGAACTGTTTCTTTCACTTGCTTTTCATTGCTTTCATTATTATAATCATACACAATGGCCTGCCTCAGAGAATCCTGCCTCTCTGCCTGTTAAACTAAAGTGCCTTGTTCAGAACCTTGTCCACCTGTAACTGGCAGGAAGGAAGAAATGAACACATCCCCTGCCTGAGGCTTGCCATTCTAGGAGATGTTTGCAAGATTAATGGCTTTTTTACTTGGCTTCCTCGCCTCCTGCCATCTCTGATCTATAAACAACCTGGCATCCAGACCCTGAGAAGGTGATTATTTTGAGGTGCTAGCCTCCCATGTTCTTGATCAGCTGCTTTCTGAATCATTTTCCTTGCCTCAACATCTCATCTCTCAGATTCACTGGCCTGTTGTGCAGCAAGCAGAGCGAACCTGGACTCAGTAACAGAAGGGCTAAAGAGGACATGTGAGTGTACAGAGACATGTGAGTGTACAGAGTAAAGGCTGAAAAAGATGATTAAAGTGTTCAAAATGTGAAAAAGAAAAAGACAACCTTGTCCAGTTTCTTTAGAGCCCAGGGTTGCAATGTGACCAAGGTTTGGCCAACAGGTTGGAAGTGATAATAACACAGAAGCAGTGAGTGCAATTTCTGGGGTCACCATGAAAGGAAAGGGGTACACTCTTCTCATTTCCCTTGATTGTGTTAATTGGACTGTAGATGGAATGGCTGCAGTTAGAGAAACCATCTATGCACAGTGGAGCAAAACGTTAAGACTGTTAGTTTACACCCCACTTTCAGCTTATTAGTGTGAGAGAAACACGGAGTTCTGGCCTAGTGTGTTGACTTCTCACAGTGTACTCAGCAACACAAGCTCCCTTTATTTTATTCAGTTATTGTAACTTTGACTTCTCTACTTGGAGTAAAAAAAAAAAAACCTCATTAAAACCAAACTATGCTGATATGAGTCATCCGGAAATATCTGAATTGCAGCAAATTTATATTTTAGATCATGGGAAATAACAAGGAGATGTAGATATTTTCTGTAATATCTACAAAGTTGGCACTGGTACCTTGAAGGAATTAATGACTCAAAAGACTCTGAACCTTACCATCTCTGATGCTGGCAAAATGATAAAACTGACAATTATTACCTGGCACCATGCTCACTTTCTTTACCAGCTCTATCACTCTGTCCTCAGGTCCCCAAATTCTCTCTATATATCTTTAACCAATGTACTAAGTAGACTTATAATTAAATAGTGGTGGTTGCTGGTAGTGTGGTTTTTTTCCCACTTTAAATTACTGGAAGCATATAGCATAACCCTAGCTCAGAAGTTCTTTGTCTTTCCCTAGCTTCTACTAGGCTTTTTCATTTATTCCACCTTTTCCTCCCATAATAAGGAAGTGGAAGGACTTCCCTGGTGGTCCTGTGGCTAAGACTCTGAGATCCCAATGGAGGGATCAGGGGACTAGATCCCACAAGCAGTAACTAAGGGTGGGCATGCCACAAATAATGATCCTGCATCCCACAGCTAAAAAGACCACACGCACTGCAAGGATTATCAAAGATTCTGAAAGTGGCAACCAACACCTGGCACATCCAAATGAGTAAATATATACATAAATATTTTAAAAAGAAAGAAAGAAAACAGCAGAGCTATAAGGATCCACAGAGATCAAGTCGGTCATTACTGATGTAAAGTGAAACTAGAAATGTCAAATCAGCCAAAGCCTATAAGTAAATATTCAGCAATACCTGGATTAGAAGTCTTGTCTCTGGAGAGTGAAACCACTGCTATCTTACCTCTGCTGGACAGATGCCCATTGTCCAGCCATGTCCTGTCCTGTCCTCCTGTCAATCCTGTCCTTTTTCTGTCCTTCTATATTTCTGTCCTGTGATAAAGACAGAGAAAGCATTTAAGGGTAGAAAAGAGAGTATATTCATGAGCTAGCTGCACATCTGTAAAATGTTTTGTATTTTTTATTATCCCCTTACTTCAATCTCTTCAAATAATTAGACTTCCATTTTCAAGAGACTAATTTTCATGAATCTGTTTTTTCAGAATTCTGAAATGTTCTACTATAATAAAGGGCTCTCTACCCAACCCCATCCCAAGTATCCTGTATTCTCTCTCAGTAACTGGTAGTATAACTAAGAGAGAAATCTGAACATCACCTTTTGCTTCCCTCTGTACCTTACCGTTCATATTCAGTTAATGTGTGTGTATATTAATTCGCTTCAGCTCATGTCTGATTCTTTGCAACCCTATGGACTGTAGTCCACCAGACTCCTCTGTCCATGGGATTCTTCAGGCAAGAATACTGGAATGGGTTGCCTCCTCCTCCAAGGGTACTCCTTGGAGGTACTCCTCCTCCAAGGGTACTTTCCAACCCAGGGATCGAACCTGCATCACTTACATCTCCTGCATTGGCAGGCAGGTTCTTTACCACTAGCGCCACCTTGGCCTCATTTAGTTAACAATTACTATCAATTCATAGTTCAGTTCAGTTGCTCAGTGTGTCTAACTCTTTGTGACCCCATGGACTGTAGCACGCCAGGCTTCCCTGGTCATCACCAACTCCTAGAGCTTGCTCAAACTCATGTCCATCCCATCGGTGATGCCATCCAACCATCTCATCCTCTGTCGTCCCTTTCTCCTCCTGCCTTCAATCTTTCCCAGCATCAGAGTCTGTTCCAATGAGTCAGCTCTTCACATCAGGGCCAAAGTATAGGAGTTTCAGCTTCAGCATCAGTCCTTCCAATGAATATTTCCTTTAGGATGGATTGGTTTGATTTCCTTGCTGTTTAAGGGACTCTGAAGAGTCTTCTCCAACACCACATTTCAAAAGCATCAGTTCTACCAGATAGTTATTTCTTAAAGCAACTCCTCTCCATCACTATCCCTCACTTACTCCTTCCTTAGGCTATAGAAGCAACTTTCTTAATGGTCTCCAATTCTCTAGTTCTATCTGTATTGAATCCTTTCTCTACCTTTCAGCTAGCGGAGTCATTCTAAAAGGCAAATCTAGTCACATCTACATTAACTCCTTCATAGACTGCCCTAAATTTTAGGATATCAGGCCCTGGTTCTATCTGTATTGAATCCTTTCTCTACCTTTCAGCTAGCGGAGTCATTCTAAAAGGCAAATCTAGTCACAGCTACATTAACTCCTTCAAAGACTGCCCAAAACTTTAGGATATCAGGCCCTGGGTCATCCAGCCCTGCATGGAACTTCTCTTAAGTACCATCTTTGACTCGTTTCTCTACCATTCTACTCTGCAGCCTTCTCTATTACTTCAGGGTCTTAAATGTGACATGTGTTGTTCTTCTGACATATGTTGTAACTGTCAGGCTTAAAATAAATTATAATCAACCCTTTAAAACGATCTCTGTGAGTCTCCAGTTTTAGCCCCATACATATTTCTTGTATTCCAAAAGCATCTTGTTCATGCTGGTATGATAGCATCACCATAATGTAACACATAAGATGCAAAGGTTCAGACTCTTTCCTTCTCTATTTGGAAACAGCTTAAAGAAGAAATTATGTATTCATCCTTTGGTTACAAGTAACTAGCAAATGGATAACACATGATAAGTATTCAATAGCAATTGCTTGAATTAATGAAAAACAAATACATTAACAAAGACCAAAATTTGTGCTTCCAGCCTGGACACAATCGAGTACTGAATATCTTAATCAGCCTTGACCTTGCTATGAACTAACAACTTCAACCTAAGCTGCCTATGCCACATAGGCCACTATAAATGTATACACACACACACACACACGATATAAATAAAGATAACTAAAGAGTAACATCTTTTCCAGAGTTTAGATTTCCTTCCTCTAATTGATATCATAGACTATTCTTTTCATGACAAATGACAATAGTAGTTCAAGAGGACAAGCTGCTCTAACATTAAAACTAACCTATCATAGTGTCCAATTTTACAGAGCTAATCTCTAGCTCTCCCAAAAAAAAAAAGCCTGCCAACAAAGCTATCCAAAGTGCCCAAATAGACTGAATACAAACATTATCTGAGATATCTCCCAACTCCACACCTAATTTAAAAGGAAGAAAAGGAGGGATAGACATGATTAGGCACTTTTTCGAGATGGCATCTGGGCATAGTATTACTGTAACTACAGCAGATATAAAGGCCAATTACATTAAAATATCTCCAGTTACAAGATAAAAAAAGAAAATAGAGAAACAAGTTTGCCAATGAGAGTGAAAAATTTTAGGCTGATAATTGGATTACAGAGTTATAAGTTTTATTATAGCAATAGAATGCTATGTGGAAATGTTCACTTTTCCCATATCTCGGCTGCTGAAATGTATGCATACCAGTGATCCTGTTGAAATTGCTTTGTATAGACTCCTAACTCCCTATTAATCTCAACAAAAAGAAACAAAAAATGCCAAAAAGTCTTTAAGAATTCCAGCTGTCTCCTTTCTACCTCGTAGTTTTACAATGTGCTAATGTGACCCTACTAAAAATATATAATAAACTGAAGCTAGAAATAAACTGCCTTTTTCTGAAAACTAATTATTTTTAAGAAGTTTGTATTACCAGTTCACATTCTCATGATATCTTAATATATCTTTAAAAAAAAAAAAAAGAACAAAAAAGCAATATAGTCTTTCTCATGGTAAGTGGTGTTAATAGCTTGTTTCAGAGATCCTAGTTCAAGAGATTCTTGCTTAAACTTTTATGGACTGAAACTATTATTACTGTTAGAAGCAATATTGTCAACCAGTTTTCTTTGCCTGAATCTAAACTTTACACATATTATCTCCATAAACTAATGGAGTTACCTTTTCTACTATGCAGACTATTTTTAACATGTTTCCAGGCACTAGAACTATGGCAAATATCATGGAATAACTTAAATACTAGGAAAAAGATTTTGAGTCAAAGAGATGCAGATTAGCTGACTTCACGTAGAAAATTATGAAGGAAAGCTGTAACCTTAATTATGACATTAAAGATATAATTTTTTTCATGAAACCATCAAAATTTTGTAAAAGAGGTTGGAAAGACACAGAATAAGGGAATCCACCACCATTGGGAAGTCAGTGGCCATTTAGATTTATTTCCTGAGGATTTTTACTCCAGTATCTGTACCATTTTGTGAAGGTATTATGCTCAAGATTTCACTACTAATGCATCCTATACCACTCATTTTACAACTTTTCTATAGATTAGTTGTTAAAGTCAGCTGAGGTTTCAAGAGGAAGTAATTCAGCTAGGCACAAAACAAAAGAACAGAGTGATGTAGTTGTACATAATTAAAAGTTTTACTTTTAAAAAGAAAATGAAAATCTAACAGTCAAACCATTTTTGTCCTGGAACATTTCTTGTTCTATAACAATTTTATGGGCATAGCTCAAGCTGACCTTTAAAATCATATTACTATTAAGATTAAATAAGGCACTCTCTGAAATTGATGGTCATGGTATTAATATAATGTGAAATAGAATATGGAATCTACCTAAATTCATCCTTTATCAGAAGCAACACAGTATTTGGACACTAGTCAGATGTGTAGGCAAGAGATTCAGTTAAATGTTATTATTAAACATAATTTCCTGGAATGAAATATTTCACACCAGTAACCATTGCAAATAATGGGCAGGGATCTTTTTGCACATTCTCTGAGCAGATCAATTTCACTACCTTTGATACATAAATGGTATGTATTTTATAAAATATAGTAAGAATATTTATGATCTGATTAGTTATTAGGCCTACTCTACTTTAACTGTTCAAGTGATATTTTTTTTTTCTTTTTGGCCAATGTGAGGTCATACATTTGGCACCTACCTTTAAAACTGAAATAACATGTCTATGTATTTTTGAATTTTGTTATATTAGTACATCAATGGATCTCAAAAGACCACTGACAATTAGATACCAACTGGCATGAAGGTCAGCAAAGAATTCTCACAAATCTAATATACTTTCTTAATTATAAAACAACATCATTTTAAACACGTTTTAGCAGTACAAACTATCTTTGGAATCATTACTTAATATTAACTGCTGTTTTAATGACTCTTTCCAAATGAAAAATGCATAAAATACATATGCATGCTTGATTTTCCATGAAAAGAGAACCTTACTAGTTATCATTAAGAATCAAAACTCAAAAATAAAGTTGATTAATTACAAATGACAATGGGTGGGCAATATAGTCTAATAAAAACATTCCAATAAGTAATAACATCAGCCTGGGCAACTAATTTTTGTTTTGAAATTGATCTTGAGCAGTTCAATTTTGAGTCTTCGAGTATTACCTATAAACATATGTAATATTATTTTCATTTCTTTGGCTTGCATGAGAATATGTATTCAGTAGCATCACCTTGAGAATTTAAGTTGGGAAATCTGTCAGAACTGGTTAAATGATGAATAAACCATCACAATAAAAATTTTGTAAAAATCTGAAGTATGATACTAAAAAATTTCTGAATAAATCCCCATTTAATATTTAATAGTACTTTATCCTCAAAATAAATTTGAGAAACATTTCATTAATCTGAAAGAGAATTCTATAGCTGTTCCTTTAAATTTGTGGAGGAGGTCACAAATGGTGGAACTTCCCATGAAAACAGGACAAACTGAATCTCCCTTCCAAAGTTCACATATTTTTAATATTTATTCTTTAATTGAAGGATAATTCCATTATAGTATTGTGTTAGTTTCTGCCGAACATTAGCATGAATCAGCCATAGGTATACATATGTCCTCTCCCTCTTGAACCTCCCTCCCACCTCCCTCTCCATCCCACCTCTCTAGGTTGTTACAGAGCCCAGGTTTGAGTTCCATGAGTCATTTGCCAATTCCCACTGGCTGTCTGTTTTACATATGGTACTGCGTGTTTCCATTACTCTCTCCATACACCCCACCTCCAGCCATGTCCATATTATTTCAAATGCTTAGAGATATACTAGAGCTCATCTAAGGCTCCCATTGGGGCGAGATTAAGAAATATTATTCTATAGACACCCTAAGAATGGCAGAAAATACTTGCAAATGAAGCAATTGACAAGGGATTAATCTCTAAAACATACAAACAGCTCATGGAGCTCAATTTAAAAAAAAATTTAAAAATGAGCAGATCTAAGTAGACATTTCTCCAAACAGAGACAAATGGCCAAAAAGCTCACCATCACTAATTATCAGAGAAATGCAATCGAAACTACAATGAGATGTCACCTCACACTGATGAAAATGACTATCACCCAAAAATATACAAACAATAATGCTGAATAGGGTGTAGACAAATAGGGCTCCTCTACATTGTTGTGGAAATGTAAATTGTTACAGCCACTATGGAAAAGAGTATGGAGATTCCTTATAAAACTAAAAACAGAACTACCATATGACACAGCCATTCCACTCCTGGGCATATACACAGAGAAAAACAGAATTTGAAAAGATACAAGCACTCCAATGTTCATCACAACACTATTTACAATAGCCAGGACATGGCTATTGTAACAGAAGAGTGGATAAAGAAGAAAAGATGTGGTGTTTGTGTATATCTACATATACACACACGGAATACACACCAATATATGCACACAATGGAACACACACACACATATATATATATACACACAGTGGAATACATACACACACACACGGAATATACATGTGTGTGTATATATATACACACACATATACATATACACAATGGGATATCAGCCATAAAAAAGAACAAGATAAGGTCATTTGAAGACACATGGATGGACCTAGAGATTGTCATTCTGAGTGAAGTATGTCAGACACAAAAAGACAAATATTATATGATATAAATTATATGTGGATTCTAAAAAAAAAAAAAAGGTACAAATGAACTTATTTACAAAACAGAATTAGAGTCACAGATGTAGACTACAACCTTTAGTTACCAGGGGATAACGGCAGAGGAGGAATAAATTGGGAAATTGGGATTGACATACACACACTACTACTATGTATAAAATAGATAACTAATAAGCACTTATGTATAGCACAGGGAACTCTACTCAATGCTCTGCAATGGGCTATATGGGAAAAGAATCTTAAAAAAAAAGTGGAGATATGTCTCTATATAACTGATTTTCTTTGCTGTACACCTGAAACTAACATGGCATTGTAAATCAACTGTATTAAAATAAAAATTTTTTAAAGAAATTATTTCATAGAAAATAAAATTCTTATGCACATTTTAGGTAATATTTGTATATACACATATTTGTATATACATTATAAAGAAAATATTGAGTAAGTTTTTACAAATACATACAGCAACAAAGTTCTGTCTAGTCAAGGCTATGGTTTTTCCAGTGGTCATGTATGGATGTGAGAGTTGGACTATAAACAATGCTGAGAGCAGAAGAATTGATGCTTTTCAACTGTGGTGTTGGAGAAGACACCTGAGAGTCCCTTGGGCTGCAAGGAGATCCAACCAGTCCATCCTAAAGGAAATCAGTCCTGAATATTCATTGGAAGGACTGATGTTGAAGGTGAAACTCCAATACTTTGGCCACCTGACGAGAAGAACGAACTCAAAGACCCTGATGCTGGAAAAGATTGAAGGCAGGAGGAGAAGGGGACGATAGAGGATGAGATGGCTGGATGACATCACCGACTCAATGGGCATGACTTTGAGTAAACCTTGGGAGCTGGTGATGGACAGGGAGGCCTAGCATGCTGCAGTCCNACGAGAAGAACGAACTCAAAGACCCTGATGCTGGAAAAGATTGAAGGCAGGAGGAGAAGGGGACGATAGAGGATGAGATGGCTGGATGACATCACCGACTCAATGGGCATGACTTTGAGTAAACCTTGGGAGCTGGTGATGGACAGGGAGGCCTAGCATGCTGCAGTCCATGGGGTAGCAAAGAGTTGGACATGACTGAGCTGGACTGAACTGATGCTTAAGTAACTCAACTCACTCCGGTATTCATCATCAGTGAAAGTTCCATCATACTCCTTCCAAGTAAAGTGCGGCCTCACTCCTTGCACCACCAAACAGAGGCAACCAAATTTCTTTTCTCATCAGGGTTAGTTTGGCTGATAGTAGAATTTCATATAGGTGGGAACATACAGCATGCCATTTGTATGTATGACTTTCTCTCAGCATAATGTTTTTGAGTTTCAGTCATATTCTTCCCTGTATTAATTCACTCTTCTTTCCTACTGAGCCATGTTCCATTCAATGAATATATCAGCCATTGATGAACTCCTGAGCTGTTTACAGATTTTGGTTGTGATGAATAAAACTTCAATGAATGGCCTTATTGAATTTGTTTTGTGAATATATGCTTTCATCTCTCTTAGAAATATACTTTAGAATTGTTAGGTGATAAAGTAGATATATATTCAGAAGTCATTTGAAATGCTATCTTACATCTTTTATAAGATAACACCAGATCATTTTGCAAAGCTGTTGTAATATTTTTCACTCTCAGCACCAACAAAGGGAATCCAATTTCTTCACATCCTCTCCAGTATTTATTGTGGTCAGTCTTTTTAACTTTAGCTATTTGGTGAGTATGCAGCAGTGTCTCATCGTGGATTTAATTTGCATTTCCTTGAAATTAAAATTAATGAAGATGAATGTTTTCACATGCTTATTGATCATTTGCACATACCACTAGAGAAGTTCAATGAAGCTCATTTTTAATTGGGTTGTTTACCCTTTTATTGTTCAACTGTAGGTATTTTTAGTATATCTGAACACTAATCATTTTCAGCATTGCTTTATTAATATTTTCTTCTAGCCTGCAGGGGTTGCCAAATCATTTCCTCAATTGTGTATTTTGATGAGAAGTTGTAAATTTTTTGAAATTCACAAATATTCTCCTAGTCTATTTTTAAATTTCTTGATCAGTGTAGATCTATTTCTGAACTCTCTATTCTTTATTAATTTATGTGTCCTCTCTTTTGTCAGTATCATACCCTCTTGATGGCAAATTTTATGATGAATCTTAAAGTAGTGTGAGTCCTCAAACTTCATTCTTCTTTATCAAGATTATTTTACTTATCATAGTTCTGTTGTATTTTCATATAAATTTTAGAATCAGCTTGCCAAGTTCTACAAAAAAGCCTGGCTGGAATGGTGCCAAATGTATCAGTCAATTAGGAAAATGTTATAATCGTTTCACCAATTTGTCTATGTAACTTTTGAAACAATAGTATTACTCAGTTCAGTTCAGTCGCTCAGTCGTCTCCGACTCTTTGCAATTCCATGAATTACAGCACGCCAGGCCTCCCTGTTCATCACCAACTCCCAGAGTTCACTCAGACTCATGTCCATCGAGTCANGCCATGATCTTCGTTTTCTGAATGTTGAGCTTTAAGCCAACTTTTTCACTCTCCTCTTTCACTTTCATCAAGAGGCTCTTTAGTTCCTTTTCACTGTCTGCCATAAGGGTGGTATCATCTGCATATCCGAGGTTATTGATATTTCTCCCAGAAATCTTGATTCCAGCTTGTGTTACTCAGTTGTGTCCAACTCTTTTGACCCCATGGACTGTAACTTATCAGGCTCTTCCATCAGTCGGATTTTCCAGACAAGAACACCGAAGTGGGTTGCCATTTCCTTCTGCAGTGATCTTCCTGACCCAGGATTTCAATTCAGGTCTTCTGCATTGCATGGTAAACATCAGAGCCATGCTTTAAAGCAATATAGGCAATTTGAAATGCCGTTACCACAAAGCCCCAGCTAGCATCAGCCTGCAAGGAAATTTTGATCCAATCTGAATTTCATCTTGATCTCTACTATTCTCACCTTTAATAGCATCTCTCACTATTATTTTTTTTTTCTAAATGGCATCAGAAGGTGGAAGCCTAAAACAAATGACAAGCTAGTTCTGGCATAGCTTATTGTTGAGGTTTCCCAATAGTATTTTGAAATAACCAATGACCTGTGGCTGGGCTCTTTCCCCAAAATGTTCAATGCCTTTTCATAAAATTCCTTAAGAGACTAGAGTAACTTTAAAAACTGTTTACTATTTTATTTTTACCATCTAATTGACAAAATTACACTTTCTCCATTTGAAGTCTTAAACTGTATTGGTCTTTCTTGCATGATCTTTAAGGAAGATTGCAATGTGTACTCCTGAAGGTGAAGTTGAATAAATACTTAATTTTACTTAAAAAAAAAAAAGTTCCACTGAACTCAAATAAAAAACTTACTATATGAACTGCTTCATACCTTTGAACAAAGTCAGCTTTTTAAATAATGTATGATGAAAGAAACAACATATTTTGAAAACAGAGATTGCCTTAGAATTATCTTATTTACATATATTGGCGGTAGAGTGAACATAAATTTTTAGCTTCTCGGTGATCTGCTGCTCTTTAGGAAGTGACAAATGAGCAAATGCCAGAAATTTAAATCTATTGATTTAAAGATTCAGAGACATATCTCCAGCTAACCTCCAGTTTGATACTACTTAGAATAAACAAAGAAGTTACGTAGCTGCTGCTATTCTAACATGTGACAAAGGTAACACAGAATTTTCAAATGCATTTGCCATTCCCCTTCAGCCATCTCTTTAAATATTCTGACACTATTTCTCACATTATCAAGTAATCAAAGGGACAACCTCATACATATAGAAGATATTCATCAAGTTTTCAAATGTATTAGAGCAGTTCACCTACCAGACACTATGTTAAGCCCTGAGAGTAAAGTTTGGGGAAAAATAAAAATCAAAAAAAGGCATGCTCACTGCCACTGCCCTCATGGAGTTCTTATTATTCAAAAGGAGACACACAATAAATAAATAAATAGACAAAAGTAAACATTTGAATAACTCCCCTGAAGGAAATAGCAGTTGAGGTATAAGAAATAAAGCAAGTGGGCAATTTTACATAGATTAGTCATGGAATATTTGGGAAGAAAAATAACATATAAGCTATACCTAAAAGACGAGAAATTTCTGGCAATGAAGGTACTTTGAGAAAGTAGATTATTGTATTTTGTACTCATAGAAAAGGGTGAGGGTAGGGGACAAGAAAGTTCTTCATTAAAACTACATATAAAACCCTGTGGCCTTTCTTTCAGCCACAGTCATCAATATTACCTGCATTAGACACACTGTGCTAGGTCAGTGTGAGGGAAAGTAGGTCATTTCCACTCACCTGAAGTCAGAGAGACTTGACATGGTGCTTCCAGTTCAAAAATTAGATCGTTTGAAGGTTATACAAACTGACTCCTGCTAGCAACTCAAATTAGCCTCAAGGATCCTCTTCTTACAGTGCTCTTCAGGAGCTCGTGTAATGCACAGACAAAGGCAGCAGTAAAGATGAGCTGATGATGAGTCCCTTTCCATCTCTTTCAAAGAGTGATGCAAATCAAAACTCCAGAGTCACTGATCTGACTTCAGGAGTACAAAGAAATGGATTCATTTTAAAAAGATAAATTTAATAACCACCAAAGTAATGGGATTTTTATACTTAATACACTACTAGGCTTTCATGCTTTACAGAGAAATAAACTGGAGAATCATTCTCTTTCCATTTTTATTTATTTAGCTCAGAATAATGAATTTTATGTGACTGAATGTCTGCCTGATCATATAAAAATTTTAGCCATAGGATCATCTTGCTATAAAATTCAAGATGGCAGATACTGAAGACAAGAAGCAGATACAGAGATTTCAAAGTACTGTAAATATACACGCACATTCTGCTTTACATTTAGTATAGTCATAGTCCACAAACCCTGTTCTCTTTTAATCATGTTGGGTGTTAGATTTACCTTGAGTCCATCGTAACTCAGGTGGTTTTTTTTAATCATGATAAAATAATGCAATGCATACAAAAATAATAAATGTCGTATGCTTCAGTAATTTATAAACTCAAGCTGAGATGAGAAAATTTAAGTGGGTTTTACAATACTTGTAATTTAGTAATTGCTTGACAATATTTTGGGAACAGGAAAGAGAAAAGGGAACATATAAATTTATTAATATAACCAATTGCTCCTCTGTATATAAAATCTTTTTATTCTGTCCTTTGACTCTTTCATAGGATTTAATGGTTTTAAAGACATTAAATGTTAAGCTGCCAATTCAAAAGAGGTCTTGCTTCAGGGAGAAATAATGAGAAACATTTGAGGACCTCCAAAGATTAAGAGCCTATGATTTGGCTGATATTCTTAGGTACCTGGAAAGCTGAGAAGGTCTGTGGTGTGGATGAAAGGATTTATTAATAACTAAGGAGAGAAGGTAAAAATTCAACACTGGTCTGGCTTCCCTTATGAGATAAATGATTTTCAAGCTATAAGAATGTTCTCTTAGGAGAGAGCTACACAAAGGGCTGGCCCTGAAATTCTTTTTTACCAGTCCCTGATATTACAAGGAGCTTGTGAGAGAATGTAAGTCAACTGTATCTCTAAGCATTTTGTTCAGTTCAATTGACATTTTTCTTCCCAGTAGTAAAATCTTTCCAATGAAAGAAGCATTGTGCTTGTTTACATGGTCTAGGATCTCCATCTTATCATGAAACCATAATCTCAATTCACAGTCCAGAGTCTGTCCATGGACCACACTTTTATAGTACCAGTCTAGAGACAGTACAAGATGCTTGTGATTTAGTTTGGCGGCTACAGTTCACAAGGTCTATGAATCAGAAGAGCTCCATGTATGGACTCAACCTGTTCTACAAAGAAGTCAGTCAGCTAGTGATCATCTTTGGATCCCCTGAAGATATCATTTATAAATATTAAGAAAAGAGAAATAGAATTGTTATAACCCTGAAAGGGACAATACATAAAATGATAGATGATTAGCAGAAGAGTGATTCTCTCTTGTGTTCACGGACGCACACACATACCCACACTTTTACATATACACAACTCCTGGCAGGTATACACATAGCCACACACTCCCACATGCAAAGAGGCTCCAAGACTCCAAGAGCCCAATTCTATCAATTTTATATCATTTGCAGCAGAAAGAGTTCATCCTCTACAACAAGGCATCATTGGTGGGGTTGTTAGGTGAGGTACCAGTACATTCTTATCATGCATAGAGCCGGAGCTCAGAAGCAAAGCCCAGTTCTGAGGGCGGGAGCCCCGAGCCCTTTGCTGTATCCTCCTTTGAGCAGAAAGCAGCAGCATTCTCAGGAACTCCACCTAACCATGGTCCATGGCACAGGCAGCGATTCCGAGGCAAAAAGGCACAGCGGAATAGTTTAAGACTCACTCCCAGAGCCAAGGTGGAGCTTCCCTGGTGGCACTAGTGTTAAAGAACCCCCTGCCAATTCAGGAGACGCAAGATACACAGGTTCGGTCCCTGGGTCAGGAAGATGCCCTGAAGAAGGGAATGGCTACCCACTCCAGTATTCTTGCCTGGAGAATCCCATGGACAGAGGAACACGGTGGGCTACAGTCCATGTAGTCACAAAGAGTCGGACACTACTGAGGTGACTTAACAGGCAGGTACGCAGAGGCAAGGTGCAGCCTGATGGGATGGATGCTTTGAGGAAACCAGAAGTTCATTGAGAAGAAAAGTGGAGTTTTCCCTCACGAGAGGAAAGACAAAGGAGGTTCATAAGAAACCACAAATACCTGGCACTTGGACTGGGGGGTTGAGGAAGGTGACAGGTAATATGCACCCCTGCATGGAGCAGGACAGAGGCTCAACTTGTGGCAGTGAAACCTTTAACTTATATCATCACCTTTTCAATAGTATTTACAAGTAGTTTAACATTGTTAGGGAGAGCTGTATGTTTAGTTTAGGACCAACCACAAGAGGAAGCTATTTTGACCCTTAATTTTTTATTTCAAACTTAATTGACTGAGATCTGATGACTTCCCTAGATTATACCACACATTTTCCTAGATAATTTTCTTTCTTCCCTAGGCTACTCTTTGAAGCTCTGATTATATTTACTATCAAAGGGAAATCACAAAAGAGACCCAAGAAAGAGGGTGACTTTGATTTAAGTGTAATCAGCTTCATAAAATTGTTTCAATTTTATTATAAACAATGGCCTCTAGAAATGAGATGGATGGGTCTGAACCTGGAAGAAAGCAAGCAAGAATGTTCATCCAAAAGGATTCTGTCTTATAGAATGGGATAGTGAAGTCACCATTCAGTTCAATTATGTAAAATTCACAATTATCGTATTCATTTTTCATTCATTTCAGTCTCTCAGTCGTGTCCGACTCTTTGCGACCCCATGAATCACAGCACGCCAGGCCTCCCTGTCCATCACCAACTCCCGGAGTTCACTCAGAATCACGCCCATCGAGTCAGTGATGCCATTCAGCCATCTCATCCTTGGTCGTCCCCTTCTCCTCCTGCCCCCAATCCCTCCCAGCATCAAAGTCTTTTCCAATGAGTCAACTCTTCACATGAGGTGGCCAAAGTACTGGAGTTTCAGCTTTAGAATCATTCCTTCCAAAGAAATCCCAGGGCTGATCTCCTTCAGAATGGACTGGTTGGATCTCCTTGCAATCCAAGGGACTCTCAGAGTTTTCTCCAACACCACAGTTCAAAAGCATCAATTCTTCAGCACTCAGCCTTCTTCACAGTCCAACTCTCACATCCATACATGACTACTGGAAAAACCATAGCCTTGACTAGATGGCCCTTAGTCGGCAAAGTAATGTCTCTGCTTTTGAATATGTTATCTAGGTTGGTCATAACTTTTCTTCCAAGGAGTAAACATCTTTTAATTTCATGGCTGCAGTCACCATCTGCAGTGATTTGGGAGCCCCCCAAAAATAAAGTCTGACACTGTTTCCCCATCTATTTCCCATGAAGTGCTGGGACTGGATGCCATGATCTTCGTTTTCTGAATGTTGAACTTTAAGCCAACTTTTTCACTCTCCTCTTTCACTTTCATCAAGAGGCTTTTTAGTTCCTCTTCACTTTCTGCCATAAGGGTGGTATCATCTGCATATCTGAGGTTACTGATATTACTGACATCAATTTATTGCACAATTTTAAAAGAAATTAGATGAAAATTTTTATTTTTATTTTCATCCTCACTTGGTTCCCATCTTCTCCCCAGTAATAAAAATGAGAAGAATGTATCCATGTACCCTAAGCCAATTAGGTTCTGGTTAGTTCCTCCATATTGCCCTTAATATTTTTCCCTTTTTATGAAAGACCTGACAAAAATTACCCTGACAATTACCCTGATGAGAGGGACAGATTCTGACAGAGTACTGGGGAGGAAATATTTCTTATAAACAATCTCACTCTGGCTTCCAACTCATCCCATTAGCTCTGAAGAATGAGGCAACTAATTATACAAGAGGCTGTTTCCAGAAATTTTGACATGCTATAAACCCTTTAAATATAGAGACTGACAAACTGCATAATAAATTCTTTTTGTACTTCACATATGGCCTGTGATCATGTTGCTGAATATTTCAAAACAATAATGTAGTAAAAATAAAAATAGAGCAGCAGCACAGGCATTCTCCAGGGCAAGTGAAGTCAAGGATTCACAGATACGAATGATCCAGCTATGCGTCCTTCATTTCCTGGGGTGTTTCTGGGTGGTGGTGAGAGGTGGTACTACCTTGATGTTATAATTGGAAGAGGCCTACAATGACATGATGTCAGCAAAAGCAGTTAAACGAGTGGTTTTGTCCATACACCTTACCACTCCGTTTTTTATTTTTGACCCATTTGACACTAAGGCTAAATAAATGAGGGCTAAAGTATATCTATACCCTGTATATCAACTAATTTTTATAAATTTGTCATATTTTTTTTTAATTGAAACAAAATTCACATTGTTTGCTGTAAAGGCAGGATTGAACTCCTGGCTTTTCTGAACAAGTTAACCAACCAACCTACTAATTAAAAAGATCCTGAGTCACACAGACACCCGTCAAAGGTCTTGCTGAAAGAACAAATGAACTAATCATAAAAAGTGTTTGCTGTGTTTGGGTCACTGTTTCTTTGAAGAAAGTACTTTCTATGATTGTGTAGAATTCTTCATACTATAAATCATAAATGAAAATTAGCAATTTGACAATAAAAGTGGTTTTCTCAAAAAGGACCATTCTTTTGGATGAAAAGAATATATTTGAGGGAAGTGGAATATTATTTTAAGTATATTTAAAAATATCAAGATGAGCCAAAAACAATTATAACTTAAGGGGGAGTCAACATTTTTTTGAACAGCTAGTGTTTCTTAGTATTTGCAGTGATCAGCTTNATTCTTTTGGATGAAAAGAATATATTTGAGGGAAGTGGAATATTATTTTAAGTATATTTAAAAATATCAAGATGAGCCAAAAACAATTATAACTTAAGGGGGAGTCAACATTTTTTTGAACAGCTAGTGTTTCTTAGTATTTGCAGTGATCAGCTTGAATGTTTTCACGCACACCCAGTGGCCATGCTGTTGCCTGTAATGTCAGAGAGCTGGGGCCCTATTATGGTTACTCAGGCAGAGACAGTGTACTCCAGAGGAACTTATAACAGTAAGTAAAAGTAATTGTGTACTTGTCCAGGTCTGGTTTGGCTTTAACTGAGATCAACAGATTTATTCCCGTTTATATTATAACAGCCTGCTGTACTATGGAACTCTTTTGAATGCCGTCAGTATCGGCAAACCCAACAGCTTACAAGGCCGCTTTTATTTTAGTCAGTTATCACTCAAGTTGTCTCTAAAGAAAGTAGACTCAGGAAGCGGAGTCAAAATCTCCATTTTCCTGAGGTCAGCAGTTTTTCAGATTATCTGTGATTGTTTTCTATCTCTGAGGATAGTATATATATGTCCCCCCAAATTTTGCATTTTATTACAAGAAAAAATCCCTTGTTCTTATATATTAAAATTCAGCTTGGTAAAATGGAAGAGTCCTAGGAAGTCATTTTGTTTCTGGTCAGAGGTGGAGCACTGGTTTATAAAATTAATGAGCTTCATTGTAACCACCTACAAGGGTTGAAAAAGACACTTCTTAGCATGCAGCAGTCTTGGAATTTAAGATCCTTACAATGACTGGATTATAGATACCCTGAGTTTTATTTTATTTTCCATTTTAAAACCCTATCAAGTTTTGGGTTTTATAGTGTCATAAGAGACTTCTATCAGCAATTATATGCCAATAAAATGGACAACGTGGAAGAAATGGACAAATTCTNATGCCATCCAGCCATCTCATCCTCGGTCGTCCCCTTCTCCTCCTGACCTCAATCCCTCCCAGCATCAGAGTCTTTTCCAATGAGTCAACTCTTCACATGAGGTGGCCAAAGTACTGGAGTTTCAGCTTTAGCATCATTCCTTCCAAAGAACACCCAGGACAGATCTCCTATAGTCCTTTATAAATCATTTTTAGAAATTTTTAGAAAAGAAACTTCGAGCTGGAAACTAAAGGATGAATGAGTCAACTCACAAAGATGGGCAAGAAAAGGTATTCCAGGCCAAAAAAATCACATGGCTAAAGGCTCTATGGGTGGGAGGAAATATGGCGTGTCCAAGACCAAGGGCCAAGGGAAGATTGGCATAGCCTAGGGCTGAGAAGGCAGGGGTGAGGTCCTAAAGGACTGACAGGAGATGTTGATATGTGAAAAATATCCTAAGTATGACCAGAAAGCTTTAACAATACAAGCAAAGTCATTCAAGTAATTTTGCCTGAGGAAATAGGCATCCGGCTACAGTTCAACAAACAGATTGGAAAGAACAACAAATGGTTCCAGGAATATTAGTTAGGCAGCTATTATAGATGCCCAGGCACTCCAGTACTCCTGCCTGGAAAATCCCACGGATGGAGGAGTCTGGTGGGCTGCAGTCCATAGGGTCGCTAAGAGTTGGACACGACTGAGCAACTTCACTCTCACTTTCCACTTTCATGCACTGGAGAAGGAAAGGGCAACCCACTCCAGTGTTCTTGCCTGGAGAATCCCAGGGACGAGGGAGCCTGGTGGGCTGCCGTCAATGGGGTCACACAGAGTCGGACACGACTGAAATGACTTAGCAGCAGCAGGAATAAGATACTTATAGACTGAATTACAGACAGGTTGTGGAGATGTAGAGAACTGAGTGAACTGAGGTACTTAAAATGATGTAAGGTTGACCAGACTTTGGGTCAATTAGCTGTAAAAGGTGAAGGAGAGGTGGGTGGTAAGGACAACCCTTATTTCCCCCAAGGCTTTCCTTTTTCAGAAGGGAGGCCTGATGTACTTGAGAAGATATTCAATACATTTTATGCGCATATACTTCTGAGATAGCAGTACTCCTAAAACATTGATCTGTAGTGTGCTTTAGCATTGACAAAGCATGTTCATATTCATTTCCTATTTCACTCTCATTGAGGCATGGGAGGCCTAGATAAATGATGTATTTCTAGATGGCAAAGCTAGTATACTAGAGAATTGGAAAGAGAGCCTACGTTTTCCGCCACCTGGTCCAGTGCCTGTCTGTTACACAGAAATGACACATTATCTCCTTCTGAATGCCCCAAAGAATGCCAACAGACTTCTCAATCAGCTTACCTTCTAAACACTTGGTCTTTCCCTCAGTGGATTACATTTAGTGAACATATATGTTATCTGGGGTGCACCAAATTTCCTGATATCAAGGGGAGACTGTAATTTTTGCATTTTGTCTACAAAATTATGAGGAAGAAAGAACTTTCAGAGTAAACACCCTGAAATGGCAGCTTTCTTAATGACAACTATCCCATGCTTTCCTTTCTGTGCAGGAAAGGAAGATAAATGTTATCCACAGGGGCAGCAAATAATAGAATACATTTTGGAATCAGAAAAGTCCAAATTAATTCCAGTTTGCCAGTTACTGGTAGCCTGGTGATGTAGAGGAATTCCCTGAGTCTTTTTTTTTTTTAAATTTTCATCTAAAAATGAGAACTATAGCAGTAATCTTTTAAGGATATTTTAAGGTTTAAGTTTGATTATATAGGTACAGATTGTTACAGTGGCTGACAAAGACTGAGGTTACAATAAATGGTAGTCAAAATGAAGGTGGACACCTTTCGTGGGAACTGGCCTTTAATCTAAAATTTTATGTTACATGCAAGAAATTAAAAGAGGCTGGGCATATCATCCAGTATTTTCAGAGGAATTTGGGTGATTTCAAGATCAGTTATGAGTCTGAGAAAGAGACCTAGATGTTTCTGAGGGAACCAAGGTTACTATTTAGCCTTCCTTTCTACATGTATAATTAACTAGTGTGCTATCAGCAACATAGAGTCAGAAGCCTTGGTTCACCTAAGAGAACATTATCACCACAAATTAACCTCTAAACTCAACAGATCACATACAGAGCATATGTCATCTGGGGTAGGTTTGAGTTTTTCTGTAACTACACAGTGTTGACATAGATTCCCATGTCTGTGTGGAAGAGAAATGGCCTTCAGAACTTCAGAGAACTTGGCAACAACTGAGTCTCAGGATAATTTCATCATTTCTAAACTTGTGGTGATTACTAATCTCAAAGGCCCTGGCACAACAATCTATCCTCTCCTGGATGTAATTAATTAAAATATAAGTAAATACCTAGCATCATCACCTCTCTTTTATATTCTTTATCTAGAAAGTTTGGAGGTGCAGCAACACATATAACTAGGGTGTTAAGTTTCCTTCTACTATTCAGAATCCAAGATTTCTAGATTTATTCATGAATGTATTTCTTCATATTTAATGAACATGTAGATACCAGGATTTATGCTAAAAACCATCTTAGGTACACAGACGAGTAAGACATTTTTGCGATCAAGGAGCTCCCAGTCTAGTGCATGAAATAGAGGCATGGAAATTGTTAATTACAAAGCAATACATTTAAAATATTGTGTTTTTTTCTTTTTTACTTTCTGAAACTCTGTTCCTTACCTATCTGGTAGTACTTAGTAAATAATTAAATGAGAGTAATTTCAGCAAGGTAGTCCTCAAAGTCCTTCAAGATAGACTTCAACAGTACGTGAACAGAGAACTTCGAAATGTTCAAGCTGCATTTAGAAAAGGTAGAGGAACCAGAGATCCAATTGCCAATCCGTTGAATCATAGAAAAAGCAAGGGAATTTCAGAAAAACATATAATTCTGCTTCACTGACTACACTAAAGCCTTTGACTGTGTGGATCACAATAAACTGTGGAACATTCTTAAAGAGATGGGAATACTACAACACCTGACCTGCCTCCTGAGAAGCCTGTATGTAGGCCAAGAAGCAACAATTAGAGCCCGAAATGGAACAATGGACTGGTTCCAAACTGGGGAAGGAGTATGTCAAGGTTGTATATTGTCTCTCTGTTTATTTAACTTATAGTCAGAGTACATCATGTGAAATGCTGGGCTGGAAGAATCACAAACTGGAATCAACATTATCAGGAAAAATATCAATAACCTCAGATATACAGATAACATCATCCCTATGGCAGAAAGTGAAGAAGAACTGAAGAGCCTCTTGATGAAGGTGAAAGAGCAGAGTGAAAAAGTTGGGGCTTAAAATTCAACATTAAAAAAAAAACTAAGACCATGACATCTGGTCCCATCATTTCATGGCAAATAGATGGGGAAACAGTGGAAACAGTAACAGACTTATTCTGGGGAGGCTCCAAAATCACTGCAGATGATGACTGTAGCCATGAAATTAAAAGATGCTTGCCCCATGGAAGAAAAGCTATGATAAACCTAGACAGCATATTAAGAAGCAGAGACATTACTTTGTCAACATAGGTCCATCTAGTCAAAGCTATGGTTTTTCCTAGTAATCATATATGGGTGTGAGAGTTGGACCATAAAAAAGGCTGAGCACCAAAGAATTGATGGTTTTGAACTGTGGTGCTAGAGCAGACTCCTGAGAGCCCCTTGGACAGCAAGGAGATCAAACCAGTCAGTCCTAAAGGAAATCAGTTCTGAACATTCACTGAAAGGACTGATGCTGAAGCTGAAGCTCCAAAACTTTGGCCACCTGATGCAAAGAGCCAACTCATTGGCAAAGACCCTAATGCTGTGGGAAAGATCCTAATTCTGGGAAAGATTGAGGGAAGAAGGGGAGGGGACAACAGAACATGAGATGCTGGATGGCATCACAGACTCAATGGACATGAGATTAAGCAAACTCTGGGAGATAGTGAAAGACAGGGAAGGCTGGTGCGCTGCCGTCCATGGAGTCACAAAGAGACGTACATGCCTGAGTGACTGAACAGGAACAAGATTTTTTACCTTGTCCCATGGTTTCAGATACCAGTTCTGTGTATATGGTATAGAGTCTTCTGAATGAAGTCATAATAGAAGCCCTCCTCCAATCTAGAAACAGTGTAAGAGCAAGGAATATTTACTCTGCCTCTTCAAAGTTCAGAGTAAAATCTGTACAGCACACACCCAGTGAAAGTGTGTTAAATACACATGCACATGAATAAAATATGGGAAAACTGCAGAATGGTCCTCTGCTTCAGAATCACAGGCTATAAATAGTTTAAGAAGCTTTGCCTGAGGTTAACCTCCAGTATATGGGTTTGCTAGTCTCATTCTTGGCCAAAATCACCTTCCTCTCCTATCCACCTCTAGGAAGTGGGAGCCCAGATTCCCAACCACTGAGGTGTGCAGTATGACCAGCAGATTGGAGAGCTGGTTCTCTCTGGTAACTCATGACTCAGGAAGTTAGTAGAGAAATGTCTGTGAAAACTAGACAAAATGTATGATGCTGAAGAACTGACTTTTTGTATTTTATAATTCCTCTAAATAATTAAATAAAAAATGAACATTTTTGTCTATATTTAGCCAAGCCTAGTTTTCCATCTTGAAGGAAAAAGAAAATGGTCACAATTTCATACTGAGAAAGGAAAATGGTAGGCCCAACTTTATACATCAGTTATACCATAGACATAAATGATTTATTTTCACACACTGAAAGAAAGATTAAATAAATAAATAAGCAATAATAAATGTATGAACTCTGGGCATGTGAGGGGATTTTCCCAAAGGAAGTCAGTTATAATACATTATGTAAGAGGAAATCTTAATTCTTGATACTATCAGATTAACTGAAATAATAAGCAGACCCTTTCTTGGTTTTCTGTGTCAAAGGAATTAGACATAAAACCATAATCTATATAGATAAATTTTTGTTCAGAGGAGTCAGATGTACCAGTTGCTTAGTCTTCCCAATATTACAATTACTAGAGGGGTATGAAGCCAACTTTGATTTTCAAACCCAATGGCAAACTTAAGTAAACTTTCCTGAGGTCCTGTGCACTTCTACCCAGACAAAACCTATCCATCTATCAAGTTATAGCAGATAGAGATGCCACTCATCCTTAACTCAGGCCACACAACATAACCACCAATTGAGATTTTAAAGACTACTATTACTCCCTGGGCCCCATCCTAGACAAATTAAATCAGATTCTCCATCATATGAGACTTGGTGACATGTATCTTTTTAAATGCTTCCCAAGTGCTTCTAATCTGTAGTCTAGATTAAGAAGTACTGAAATTCACTCACACCTCCTGGTCAGCCAGAATACAGGGGCAGTAACCAATGCTTCTCAAACTTCAGTGTGTACACAGGTCATCCAGGGCGCTTGTCAAAATGCAGATTCTAATTCAGCAGGTCTAGGCTGGGGCTGGAAAATCTGCCTTGCATACAAGCTGCGGGAGATGTTGCCGATGCTGTCTGTCCATACACCTGTAGTAGCAAGTGCTAAACCGTTCATCAACTGTGGCCTTCCACAAGCAGCTGAGAAAGAATGGACCTCTACAGAGACATCTTCAGGGATGACAAGAGCTGGCCATATTAGTTGTTCAAGTAGTGAAAGTCTTTTGTTCAGCTAGGTAAAATCCATGGCTTTGAGCTCCCCAATCTGGCTAGCCTAGACTTTTTCCCAGGAAGCCCCACCTGCCACAATCAATCTAGCAACTACAGTGTTCAAGTCTGCCTCATTAGGGAACCTGCAAGACTCTGCTTCAGCACTGATTTTTTTTCCCCTTTCGATTGTTCAGAGTCTACAGAATTGGCTATTAAATCTTTTAAATGTGACTCTTGAGCACCCTACAAAGATATGATCTCTGGATGGGTCAAGACCTAGAAAGCTATCTAATTGCTGTCTCAAGTTGGTACTAGGTTGAAAGATGATCTATTCCATCACTAACATAACTGAGTTTTGATAAAAGACAACATGAAATCAGCAGGGCCTCAGGACAATAGACAATTTGGGTGAAAAAAACATGAACTGGAGTGAAAAAAGAAGATCTAATGAAAGTGAAAATAATGGTCTATTATGCAAGTTGATCATCAGCAAGGATCAGCAAAGAATGAGGGGAAAACCTCAGTTTAATTAAAGATTAGAGATTCGACAGAAGTAAAAAGAATAGGAAGCATTTGTTCTACTATCCTTGACATAAATCAGAGGCCTAGCTAAAAAATTATGGCAGTTCACTGGCAACGTATTTTTATAAGGCTTTGCCATACTCTAACAAACAAGTAACTGCAATGTACCATATGTATTACAATAATCAGTTCCCCTTATAGCTCAGTCAATAAAGAATCTACTTGCAATGCAGGAGACCCAAGTTCGATTCCTGGGTCAGGAAGATCCCTTGAGAAGGAAATGGCAACCCTCTCCAGTATTCTTGCCTGAAGAATTCCATGGACAGAATGAGTCTGACAGGCTACAGTCAATGGGATTGCAAGAGTCACACACGATTCAATGATTAAGCCACCACTAAAATTTAAAATACAGTATTTGGTTTAAAACATTTTTTATATTAGTACTTATTTTTGTTCAATTATCATTTTTAAAAAATTTTACGGGTAAGTAGTTTTAACTCGGAGAAGGCAATGGCACCTCACTCCAATACTGCTGATGCTGCTAAGTCACTTCAGTCGTGTCCAACTCTTTGAGACCCCATAGGTGGCAGCCCATCAGGCTCCCCCATCCCTGGGATCATCCAGGCAAGAACACTGGAGTGGGTTGCCATTTCCTTCTCCAACGCATGAAAGTGAAAAGTGAAAGTGAAATCGCTCAGTCATGTCCAACCAGTACTCTTGCCTGGAAAATCCCGTGGATGGAGGAGCCTGGGTAGGCTGCAGTTCGTGGGGTCGCTAAGAGTTGGACTCGATTGAGTGACTTCACTTTCACTTTTCACTTACATGCATTGGAGAAAGAAATGGCAACCCACTCCAGTGTTCTTGCCTGGAGAATTCCAGGAATGGGGGAGCCTGGTGGGCTGCCGTCTGTGGGGTCGCACAGTCAGACACGACTGAAGTGACTTAGCAGCAACAGTTTTAACTCAGTGTTTCTGGTATGTCAAGAGTTTTAAGAAAAAAAGTACAAAAAGTCCTAGATCTCTTTTTTTTTTATATTTAATCCCAGTCTAACTAATCAAGAAACAAAATAAGAAAAACAAGGAAACTAAAGCTAATTGAAGATGTATGCCTGGGTTCTTAGGAAACCTCTTTAGAAAAACAATTCTGAGATTACTTGACAGCAGGAAAATGCTAGTTTAGAATAAATCTACAGCGGTAGTAGGTCCTCTGTTCTAATGCTGCAGTATTTTTGTTAGTTTTAACTCTCTAGTCCGGGGCCACTGAGTCAAGATAACATAAGAGATGCAGATAGTGTGTTTTTAAGGCATCCGAAAATCTGTCCATTAGGGGTGACTTTGTAGCCAGTCTCCCAGTAAGTCTAGGTGTACGGCTTTAAGAAGCTATGGCCATCTATCATGTACATTACTTTGAATGATTTTTGTTTCCACTTACATTTATGTTAACTTGTACTTTACCTTGATTTTTTTTTTTTTAAGCATCGCCAAATTGCTACTGCGATTTCTGACTTTCTTTTTCCCTTTTTCCTGTGGATGTAAATCCAATACTGTGTTATTGGTAACATACTTGACAAAAAGAGGCTTTTGAAGCTCAGAAACATGTATGGCAAATTATCTATAACCAAAAAACTATTTCTCACAGCTTTCTCCCCTTTCCTGCAAGGGCCATCCCCCCTTGCTACCACTTCTAATATCAGGACGTGAAAATCCTCCCACCATATGTCAGAGATATTTGATCTTTTTCTGTCTAAGCCTGTGGTGGGGCTTACAGTTCACACTGTCTGCTGTGTCTGATTCTTTCTCAAGGGAGTCTGATTGCACATTCTAACTGGCCTAAATAGACTTTAGAAATAGTTCCCCCTTGCTAGACTCAGAACAGAAAGATCGTGAAGAATTAAAAGAGAAACACAAGATGGGTCCTCATAACTAAAATGAAGCCCTCTGTATGACCAGCTCTGCTATCTGACCATCCGCAACTCTCAGCGCCACACTTCAACTGTGCAATCTCCCATCTCAAATACAAGCAGAAATCCAGTATCAGACTTGCCAAGCATGGAGAGATGGAACACAGAAGCAGGCCTTTCCAACTCCCTGCTTACTGCAGACAGAAATTTATCTGAAGCCTAAAATGTAAAGCTTTTCTAGTACATTGAATAGGAAAATGTTTTGAGAATGTAACACAGTATCTTTTTAAAAATTCCTTGAATTGTCCAGATTCGAAAGAAACAAAATGTCTTTGCAACATGCTGCTCTCAAACAGGATGCAGTTTGTGCCCTTCCTACTGTTGCTCACTAAGGATGGTCCTGTGATGGCAGATGAGATCTGTGTGGCTTCTGGGGTAAAGTTTTATTATGTTTTTAACCCTAGCAAGGACTAATTTAACCACATGTTGCCATCTTGAAACTGCAGACAGCTGGGACTTCTAGTGAGTAACATTTCTTTCACACCTATTCAGAACCCCATCTGCCTCCCTGTGCAAGTTTTGAAGGGTATATTTTAATCCCCAGGCAACAGACATAGACTGACTGAGGTGGTATTCAGGACTGAGCACATTGCAGAAAAGAAAAGGCCTTCACTTGGGCCAAGATTGCTCTCCACTAGGATCAGGATGAAATCATGTCAGAGATATTAAAGAAAATAACTGGGTTGTAAGGACACCTGGCTGGGTAATATTGTACTGAGGGGAGTAATACACAGGCTGGTCACAGCTGCAATCAATGAGGCTTTGGAAGCAGGAATATTATGCTCCCCACTTTCCTCTCTCTCTCTTCCCAGACCATCCTTCAACTTTTAGCACTGTCAGGTCCAACATATATGATCCAGCCTTTTCACAGAAAACCAGGGTTCTGCAAGTCTACCAAAGGAAGAACAAGCAAAGAAAACACACAAATGACCTTCACGGAAAGCTCTTTTGCACTATGTATTTTTTACCAGTGTCTTAGAAGGTTATCCNCTTGCAGAACATGCTCGACCTCAAAGCTTGGCATTTCAATTCATAAAGCTCATCAATAACATCACTTATGACCAAAGTGTGTCTGAGGACCCACAAGCTATCGATTTCCACAAAGTAGTAAGGGCCTCGTGCACTCCCCTGCCCAGAACTACTACACATTAAATAATTTCAGAACATCATTTATGCACTCTCCTGTATATGCTTGTGTACTATGTGTGTCTATGCTTACATGTGTGTTTGATTAAATGGCATCATACCATTTAAAAGGGCATCTGGTCCCATCACTTCTTGGCAAATAGATGGGGAAACAGTGGCAGACTTTATTTTGTGGGGCTCCAAAATCACTGCAGATGGTGATTGCAGCCATGAAATTAAAAGACGCTTACTCCTGGGAAGAAAAGTTATGACATGACCAACCTAGATAGCTTATTAAAAAGCAGAGACATTATTTGCCAACAAAGGTCCATTTAGTCAAGGCTATGGTTTTTCCAGTAGTCATGTACGGATGTGAGAGTTGGACTATAAAGAAAGCTGAACGCCGAATAATTGATGCTTTTGAACTGTGGTATTGGAGAAGACTCTTGAGAGTCCCTTGGACTGCAAGGAGATTCATCCAGTTCATCCTAAACGAAATCAGTCCTGAATATTCATTGGAGGGACTGATGTTGAAGCTGAAGCTCCAATACTTTNTGATGCTTTTGAACTGTGGTATTGGAGAAGACTCTTGAGAGTCCCTTGGACTGCAAGGAGATTCATCCAGTTCATCCTAAACGAAATCAGTCCTGAATATTCATTGGAGGGACTGATGTTGAAGCTGAAGCTCCAATACTTTGGCTACCTGATGTGAAGAACTGACTCATTTGCAAAGACCTTGATGCTGGAAAAGATTGAAGGTGGGAGGAGAAGGGGACATAAGAGGATGAGATGGGTGGATGGCATCACCGACTCAATGGACAGGTGTTTGAGTAAACTCCGGGAGTTGGTGATGGACAGGGAGGCCTGGTGTGCTGCAATCCATGGGGTCACAANGTGGGAGGAGAAGGGGACATAAGAGGATGAGATGGGTGGATGGCATCACCGACTCAATGGACAGGTGTTTGAGTAAACTCCGGGAGTTGGTGATGGACAGGGAGGCCTGGTGTGCTGCAATCCATGGGGTCACAAAGAGTTGGACAGGACTGAGTGACCAAACTGAACTGAGGGAGAAAACAATAAATAACAAGACAGTATGCAAGAGAGTGTACCCATGTGATCAAGGCATGTTGTCTCAGATGTCTTGACAAGAAAAGAATGGACTGAATAAGATTTGCATAGGTTTGCAAATATCACAGTGACTGGTGCATTAAATATAGACTTAGGTACAAAGTAGAGCCTATAAAAAGTGAAAGGATGGAAGATGAGCTATGTGCCCCCAAAGGCAGCAGGAGATTATTGAGGAAAATGGCTCAGATTCTGACATGAGTACCAGCAGGACAGAGAAATTCAGGTAGAGTCAAGTCAGTGAAAATGAATTGACCTCATTTGTAAAAGATAAAACCATAATGGCACAGAGGTCCATACAATGAAAGAACATCACTGATACATTATTCTTAAAAAAGAAGAAGAAAAATCAAAGTAAGAGAAGGAGACAGCAAAGCAAATTCCAATGCTAAATAAAGAAGACAGAATTGAGTCTAAGAGCAAAAGGACTGAAAACTTCAGAAGTGAAGGCTTTCCGAAAAAATGTAAATCCTAAGGGATCATCAACTATTCTAAAGCTGGTGAGCTTCAGACAATATTAGCTACTCTTTAAATCATATTCATTATGAATATTCATTTCTATATTCTCCAGCCCTGTATNAAGTGAAGGCTTTCCGAAAAAATGTAAATCCTAAGGGATCATCAACTATTCTAAAGCTGGTGAGCTTCAGACAATATTAGCTACTCTTTAAATCATATTCATTATGAATATTCATTTCTATATTCTCCAGCCCTGTATAAAAATGTAGCATCTTTTCATTTCCACAGTTAGTTCTTTCTCCTTCTTTCTCTCTCTTGCCTAAAGAAATATGGGCTAATATCAACGAATAAAAAGAGTTAACCATGCCCTGGGTATGTCAGCAATGAAGTCAGAAGGCTAAACAGACATCTTCCCAGCTCTTCCCTATCAAAGAATAGTACTGCACCTAAAAAGATCTGAATCTGTTTCTTGCTCTGAGGACATCTACTTAGCTCTTTTAAACTGCATGCTTACTGTATGTAAGTAAACCTCACACCTGACCTTCAGTCCTCCTTTGGATATATGGTAAAAGTCACTGTCTTCTTACTTCACTTTTGCCCTAACCCTCCCAAGGTTAATCTTTCAGAACATCCCTGGAAGCAAAGTGCTGGGGAGGTGTGGTCTCTAGTTACTTCCAAGCAAACCTGTTTGTAGCATATCTTCAAGCTCAGGTTAATGTGTAATTTAGTCCTAGCCTTCTGTAACTTTAAAGGTTGGGCTGGCTGCCTATTTAAAGTGATCCATGAATCCATGTTCAACTATAAACTTTAAATGTACATCTGCATTCTAATCAAAAGCAGCCTTCAATACAGCAGCTGGCAGCAGGCTACAGCTCACACTGCTTGCCAAGGACTCCAGTCATTGGTGTGTTCACAGCCTTGGAGTTACCGCTACTCTAACAACCAAATTCACGTTAGTTCTGAACGTCTAGCTGATTGGTTGACTTGGCTGTGCCTGTGTTTATTTCTTCCAAAGCTTTTGTTGTATTCCTTTGACAGTTTCTTATTTGGCATTTTCTCCAAGGAACCAACAAGTCAACATACGTAATTTCATGGGCTCGTGGACTCATTTTGACTTTATATGTAGCACTGATACACAAGGAAAACTGCTTGCAGGGGGCCTGTATAGAGCTGTGATATGTCACCTAAGGACAGGAAATTAAGGTAATCACTCAGCTCTAACGGGCTTTGTTGTACTTAGGTACTGAGGCATAAAACACTCGACTTTTGGTCCTGGCAACTGTCTCTCTCTCTTTTTTCTTCTCCTTACCACAGTAGTTAACAATAGTTGATTCTGTGTTTTCATCTTAGGTAAAAGCTTTCACAGATCTTCTGCCCTCTTTTCTACCTCCATTCCCTTTGTTACAGAAATAGCTCCTCCCCTTCATTGTTACTTCTCCAGTCTACCCCACACAGCCCTGTCAAATTAATTTCTTCACACTCTGTTTTGAAATCTTGTGCTTAAAAACCCCCATGGGGTCCTGATGTGCCACTAAAGAAGAAGTTCTCTTGCAAACTTCTGATCCAACCAAACAGATCTAATTACTCTTCAGAAACATTCTGACCACACCCTGGCTCTGACTCTTGGCTCACTTTCCTCTCGTTCTTTTAGCTAAGTAAATGCGGCTTTGGAAGTAGTGTGTTCATTGTTCAGTCATGTCTGACTCTTTGTGACCCATGGACTATAGCTCGCCAGGCTCCTCTGTCCATNTGGCTCTGACTCTTGGCTCACTTTCCTCTCGTTCTTTTAGCTAAGTAAATGCGGCTTTGGAAGTAGTGTGTTCATTGTTCAGTCATGTCTGACTCTTTGTGACCCATGGACTATAGCTCGCCAGGCTCCTCTGTCCATGAGATTCTCCAGGCAAGAATACTGGAGTGGGTTGCCATGCCCTCCGCCAGGGGATCTTCCCAACCCAGGGATTGAACACAGGTCTCCCACATTGCAGGCAGATTCTTTATTGTCTGAGGCACCAGGGAAACCCAAATGCAGCTTTACTTCAAGCATAAAGCTCAACTAATTTTATTCTGCAATGGCCCCTCTGTCACCCCAGATCCTAAGTATATGAGCCAAGACTCTTGTTCCTGTTCCTTCCCGATAATGTTATCTTGTGGCTCAGCTGGTAATAAAGGGAAAGGCTACCCACTCCATTATTCTGGCCTGGAGAAGTCCATGAACTCTATAGTCCATAGAATCGCAAAGAGTCAGACACGACTGAGTGACTTTCACTTTCAAGTGTTAGCTATTATAAATTTTATCTCATATGATTCTCACAAAATACCTATGAGGAAAGCACCTTCTGTCATCCCAGGCTATGGATAAGAAAAATGAGTCATGTGTACAACGGTGTCACATGTCTATTGTTACATGGCTATGAAGTGGTAGAGCCAGTGTTCAAATCCTAATCACATCACTAAGGCACCTCCTCCAAACAACTTCTTTGAGATTTCCCTTGTTCACTAATTTGGCCAGTTTAATTTGCATAATTTGCATATAGTTTCCATCATTTTTTAAGTTATAGCCTTTTAGAGACAGATACCCCCTTCCCAGTGCCTTATATGTAATAATTAATTGGAGTAGCTAATTGTACTGTTGTTCAGTTGCCCAGTCATGTCGGACTCTTTGTGATTCCATTGACTGCAGCATGCCAAGGCCTCCCTGTCCCTCACCATCTCCTGGAGTTTGCACAGATTCATGTTCATTGAAGCAGTGATGCCATCCAGCCATCTCATCTTCTGACACCCTCTTCTCCTTTGCCTTCCATCTTTCCCAGCATCAGGGACTTTTCCAATGAATCATCTGTTCACATCAGGTGATTATAATTGTACTGTCCTCTCCATCGAATAGCTCTGGTTCTGCTGAACATATAAGACAACTGTACCTCACAACTCTTTCTTATTTTAGCATTACCACATGGTTACTTGTGGTCAATAAAATGTGAGTAGAAGTGATTTTTTTTTTTCTAGGTGGATGCTTTAAGAGTGCATTTCACACCTCTTTTTCTGTTTGCTGTGATTTTCAAAGACGATCCAGATACATGACATTCTGAGACCCTGAGTCCTGGAGTGAAGACCACACAGAGCACCATGGACCATGCTAGGTCTGAGAGAAAACACACCTTCCTCATTTTATCACTGAGGTTGTTGGGGAGTCATTTGTTACTGTAGGGCAACTAATCTATCTAACTAATAACAGCATACAACATTTATCTGTAGAGGATTGTAATAATGATTCACATGTGTCAGCCAAGATCAAAAGACCTCACCAATTATATCTGAAACAGCCAGAATTTGTCTGCAAGAAAGGTGGGAAAGAGAAGCAGCTTTTCACCCAAAAGAATTTTATCTTTAAGAATTTTTAGCTCCACTGTGGTCCCAGACAGGTGCTGGATCATAGAAGGAGATTCCAATCACCAGTTTTCATTTCACACTCTTTTTAGAAGTTTGGTATAATCACAATTCTCCTATTTGGAAACTCTATTACTTTTATATTTTTCCTTCATACAGACAACTATTTTCCAGTCCACTCTAACCATTGTTCTTACTCCTCAGTGTTTAGGAGTCTCCGTGTGTGTACAATAAATGTTCTCATCAGAGAGTATACCCAGAGCAGTCTTCTAAGGATCATAGTACCATTTCCAATCTCTACAAATGTAAAAATGATAGGAAAAAACAGGGCACTCAGCCCAGTTCAACCAGGGAGAGTAGGAGGGTCGGGGTAACTGAGTTTTCTCACAGTTAAGGATAACCCACTCTCAACTTATATTGAAATATACTGTTTTTACCTCCACAGTTTAGCTTACATTTTACAGTTAAGATAATGTAATCACTGTTTTCATATGTGAACCAAGTTCTCCAGACCACTGAATATTGTATAGTACTGTAGCTATAACTGAAAATAGTATAAGCAATTATCTGAATATATATTTATTTCATGGCATTCCTGGAAGAGTAAAAATAAATATTTTATTAAATATTTATTGTCATTTACAACTATAAATATGCAAATCCATGATAAAAATATGATTTCAGAAGAGTCTTCATTTTAAAAGTTCTATTTAATTAAGGCTAATGTTGAGAAAGGCATTCCCTAAATATAGGTTAATCGAAATGTTCATGGAACTCTTCTTGGTAATGACTGATGAGATCAGCATACAAGGAACTATGTATTCTGGCTAGATATTTTAGAAGATCAGACAAATACATTCCATAACTAAACAGCTGTAGATTGCCAATGTATGGGTGAGTGGTAAGGGCGAGGAGAAGGGAATCGGAGAGATTCCTGGGGGGAAACAATGACATTGAAAGTATACTCCGGAGGCAAAAATATGATTGCCTTCACCTTTCTATTGCTAAGACCCACAGCTGATTTGAAACCTTCTCAGCCAAGGGTCACTGCAAACTAGAAACTGTGGCACTTGCTACTAACCAATTTAATTTGGACTATCTAAGCCAGCCTTATTGAATTCTCTCCAAGCCCCCAGAGGCAAAAATGTACTGCTGTACTTAGCTATTCAATAAGGTTTACTTTTAGGCCTTCTTGGTGCACATAGGTTGTACATTCAGCATCATCTAGTTTAAACACATTGAGCAATCAATTTCAACTTGTTATTGTCATTGGGGCTTGAAAATTTAATAAGCAATTACCTGAGCACATTCCTTTATGTTTTTAATTTCTACTGAGATGTTGTTCCATTTTCAGGCCTAAAGCAATCATGCCCTCCAGAATGTTTAATTGAATGAGTCCATAACGTGAGTCTTTTTCTTGCCTGTATTTTCCCAGTGTGATTTATGAATCTGAATGAAGCAGTGTCTCTCTAAGGAGGAAGCCAAGAATAAGTGAAAATTTTGTGATCAGTTATGGGTGGATGATGCAACTCACCTTGTTAATATGGAAGGAAGCAGTGGGTTCTCCTTAATAAAGAACACCTTTTGGGCTTCCCTTGTGGTAAAGGGAAAGCTGGTAAAGAATCTGCCTGCAATGCAAGAGACCTGGATTCGATCCCTGGGTTGGGAAGATCCCCTGGAGAAGGGAACAGCTACTCACTCCAGTATTCTGGCCTGGAGAATTCCACGGACTGTTTAAGTCCATGGAGTCTCAAAGAGTCAGACATGACTGAGCGACTTTCACTTCACTTCAGTTTCCTATAGGTTAATACGAAATACTTCATCCTCCTGTTTTCTGAGGCACTGCTGCAAAATTGCACATTATACGTACATATGTATATGTGTGTGTATATATATGTATCAATGCAATTACATATACATGTATATATAGCACATATTTGTAATTACACATGTATGGAAAGTGAAAGTGTTAGTCACTCAGTTGTGTCTGACTCTTTGCGACCCCATGGACTGTAGCCCACCAGGCTCCTCTGTCCTTGGAACTCTCCAGGCAAGAATACTGGAGTGGGTTGTCATTGCTTTCTCCAGAGATCTTCCCAAACCCGGATTGAACCCTGGTCTCCTGCATTGCACGTAGACTCTTTACCAACTCAGCTACCAGGGTTTAGTTGTTTTGTTGTAGTTGATCCTACCACACATGAAGTCTATCATTTCTAGAAGTCTTTGATTACAGAAGTATTGTACAAAATCATTCTGAAACTTTAAGTTGAAGGTTCATTTTATCTCGTTATTTGTTTTCTTTCTGTTTATATCTAGAAGCGGGGTCGGTATACTTTTTCTGGAAAGGGCCAGATGGTAAATATTTTTGGCTTTGCAGCCATACAGTCCTTGTCTCAGCTACTCAACTCAGCTGTGTGAGTATAAGAACAGCCCTCGATAATACATAAATGAACGGGTGTGGCTTTGTTCCAATAAAACTGCATTTACAAAACACAGATGGCAGGCCAGATATAGTCCACTGGTCATAGTTTGCTAACCTCTGGCTTAGAATATTTAATAGAACAGATATTTCTCTATGTGTGATTTTTATTGGTTCATTTCATTCGTTAGTTGGTTTGGGCTTGTCTGATTTCATTTTGTTTTGAGGGGATTTTTTTTTGTGTGTGGGGGGAGGAAGGCATGAACTTCCTTCCAGGCTTGCTCAGTGGGTTTTCCTCCATCATCTACCCAGTAAATGCCAATATTTCAAAGAAATATTTCGTTTGGGCCTACTTTTGGGAGGATTCCGTTTTTAAATCATTCCTATGGCTTCGTTTATCATTTAAGAAATGATACCTCTCAAAATGCACTTTTAGTCCAGCTCTTTCTCTTAAATGCCACCAGTACCATACCTACTACTGCTGTGTCGCTTCAGTCATGTCCGACTCTGTGCAACCCCATACACGGCAGTCCACTAGGCTCCCCCGTCCCCGGGATTCCCCAGGCAAGAATACTGGAGTGGGTTGCCATTTCCTTCTTCCAATGCATGAAAGTGAAAGTGAAGTTGCTCAGTCGTGTCTGACTCTTAGCGACTCCATGGACTGCAGCCCACCGGGCTCCTCCGTCCACGGGATTTTCCAGGCAAGAGTACTGGAGTGGGGTGCCATTGCCTTTTCTACATAAAATAAACTACCCAGTGACCCATCTATATACATCTTAAACTTGCATCCCCTAAATATGTCCAAATTAGAATTTCTTTTTTANTGTGGGGGGAGGAAGGCATGAACTTCCTTCCAGGCTTGCTCAGTGGGTTTTCCTCCATCATCTACCCAGTAAATGCCAATATTTCAAAGAAATATTTCGTTTGGGCCTACTTTTGGGAGGATTCCGTTTTTAAATCATTCCTATGGCTTCGTTTATCATTTAAGAAATGATACCTCTCAAGATGCACTTTTAGTCCAGCTCTTTCTCTTAAATGCCACCAGTACCATACCTACTACTGCTGTGTCGCTTCAGTCATGTCCGACTCTGTGCAACCCCATACACGGCAGTCCACTAGGCTCCCCCGTCCCCGGGATTCCCCAGGCAAGAATACTGGAGTGGGTTGCCATTTCCTTCTTCCAATGCATGAAAGTGAAAGTGAAGTTGCTCAGTCGTGTCTGACTCTTAGCGACTCCATGGACTGCAGCCCACCGGGCTCCTCCGTCCACGGGATTTTCCAGGCAAGAGTACTGGAGTGGGGTGCCATTGCCTTTTCTACATAAAATAAACTACCCAGTGACCCATCTATATACATCTTAAACTTGCATCCCCTAAATATGTCCAAATTAGAATTTCTTTTTTAACCAACTCACAATGCCTCCTATTTAGCTATGAAAATATAAGTGCTCTTTGAGGTACCTTTATTCTTTCCTTTCCTTCTAACCCCATATCAACTTTTGCAGATTCATCTACTAAATGACTCTCAGTTTTTCATCTTCTCCATCTCCACTGTCTTTACTCAAATTTTTAAATTCTCATTGCCTCCTCTCAGTATTGTGAGAATATACTCACTGATCCCCCACCCCCTAGTCTTTTTCCTTTTTCAGAAGTACATCCTACTACATTCTTTTTCTAAAATGTTACCTGTCAACTAAAGACCTTTGATTACTTTCTTTTCCTATAAAAAGATCATCACAGAATTAAAAGCCTTCTCAGCACAAATCTACCCACCCTTTCTTAATTCCCTTTGCCCCCATTCACTCCAACCCCTCCTTCTCTGGAATTCCATGCTGGGGTCATGCCTCATAGCACCTCTCTTTCTCCAGACAGCCCAACACCCCATGGCTGCACCTTCTCTATATTCCACAGACTATGCCATTGTCTGTGTATACACACATGAAAAGGGTAAAAGTTTATAACATAACTGGGATGACCAAACCAAATAAATAGTTATAAAGAGATAGATAGAGAAGCAACACAGAATAATAACTTAAACACATAGTGGGCTATGGATTGACATTAACTGAATTTGAATTCCACGGTGTCACTTAGCTGAGTGACTTTTGGCAGGTTACCTAGCCTCTCTGTTTTACTAATCAGTAAAAAAATGATATGAAACAACCTACCTTAGAGAATTGTTATAAGGATTAAATGAGTGAATGGTTTATAAATCACAGAACAATGTCTGGCCTAGGAAGAATTAAAAAATATAAATGGATAAATAAACAGATTCATACATATACCCACAAATGTGTATGTGCCATGCTTAGTCGCTCAGTTATGTTCGACTCTTTGCAACCCCATGGGCTGTAGCCCACCAGGCTCCTCTGTCCATGGGGATTCTCCAGGCAAGAATACTGGAGTGTGTTGCAATGCCCTCCTCCAGGGGATCTTCCCAAGTCAGGGATAGAACCTAGATCTGCCACATTGCAGGTGGATTCTTTACCATCTGAGCCACCAGGGAAACCCAAGAATACTGAAGTGGGTAGCTTATCCCTTCTCCAGGGGATCTTCCAGAACCAGGAATCAAATTGGGGTGTCCTGCATTGCAGGTGGATTCTTTATCAACTGAGCTACTAGGAGAGCCCTAAACATGTATATTTATATGTATATTAAAACTCAACATTCAGAAAACTAAGATCATGGCATCTGGTCCCATCACTTCATGGCAAATAGATGGGGAAACAGTGGAAACAGTGACAAGCTTTATTTTGGGGGGCTCCAAAATCACTCCAGATGGGTGACTGCAGCCATGAAATTAAAGACGCTTGCTCCTTGGAAGGAAAGTTATGACCAACCTAGACAGCTTATTAAAAAGCAGAGACATTACTTTGCCAACAAAGGTCCATCTAGTCAAGGCTATGGTTTTTCCAGTGGTCATGTATGGATGTGAGAGTTGGACTGTGAAGAAGACTGAGCACCAAAGAATTGATGCTTTTGAACTGTGGTGTTGGAGAAGACTCTTGAGAGTCCCTTGGACTGCAAGGAGATCCAACCATTCCATCTTAAAGGAAATCAGTCCTGAATACTCATTGGTAGGAATGATGCTGAAGCTGAAACTCCAATACTTTGGCTGCCTGATGTGAAGAACTGACTCATTTGCAAAGACCCTGATGCTGGGAAAGATTGAAGGTGGAAGGAGAAGGGGACAAAAGAGGATGAGATGGTTGGATGGCATCAGCGATTCACTGGACATGAGTTTGAGTAAACTCCAGGAGTTGGTGATGGACAATGAGGCCTGGTGTGCTGTAGTCCATGGGGTCAAAAAGAGTTGGACACAACTAAGCAACTGAACTGAAAGGAACTGATATATATATGTATACACACACACACATACATATACATGTATGGAAAATTTATTATCATTAATCAGTTAAATTCAGAATAGGAAAATCAATGCTAAAACATGTCTTCTTAAGGCATTTCTTCTTGAGGAAATACTTTAAAAAGGAGGTATTTCCCTGGAACTTGGGGAAAAACTAACAATTACAAAGCAGAACCAGGCTTTACCCCAAGTCAATCTGCCTCAAAAGCCCATGCTCTGTGCACGTGTGCTTTCAGGATTATCTTTCTACTAAGGAGTAAATTAGTTTCTTACCCCAGAATTCTTCTCTATAAAAAGTCCACTGCAGTGTTCTTTGTTTTCTGCGTCATATCTAGACTTCAATAAGAACTCGTTGAAATGAATCGTGGAGACTTTGTCAATTGCGCTAGCCTTCATGCTGTTCTTACACCAGAAGCAATCCTAACGGGGAGGAAAGAGTCGCAGTCCCAAGTCTTGGGCTGCAGGCTCAGGTTTCTCTGTGGCTTGGGGCAAGTGACTAACCCTGGGGATAACTTTCTCATATGTAAAATGGAAGTGACAGTTCTTTCCTCACAGCACACAGCAGAGAATTAAAACAGACACTGCCTGTAAATACACCCGTGTATTCTGAAGACTTCTGGTAGTCTTCAGAATGGCAGTGTTACTGTCCCCCAAATCCCACATATCATTCAAGATGCATTCAAGCTCCAGAACGTTCACACAATTTTTCCTGTCTCTTCAGGCTCAAGTATCACCTGGTAGTATAAATGAATCATTTACTGTCTGTACCACTGAGGCAATTCTTAATTATGAGCCTTTTACTTTTATTATATCACTGTTTTATTATTTAATAGTTTATCTGGGTATAATTATTTACCCAGGTAGAATCAAAACACCTGGATGATACATACTGTGTGTGTATGTGTTCGTAGGGAAGATCCTGCTTTTCAAAGACTGTGCTAAGCACATAATAAGGTTAATAAATCCTGGTTAACCATAAAAGGATGAAATGAACACAAGGAAACAGGATCCAATGTCATCTTGAATAATGGGACACACGTATCATGCCAAATTAATTCCAGATTTACTCTCTATTGTTGCAGTTTACATAAGAAGCTAAATTTTGTTTGTTTGCTTATAGAAACCATTAGTCACTAGGTTAATTCCAGAAAACTGCATGAACACCTACTGGATGCCAGTGCTTAGGCCAACAGGAGGGAACAAGCTGATGGAGAAAATTCAGGGAGAAAACGAGTGAGATAATTCCAGCCTTACAGCAAAGCCCATTTAGAAAAATCAAATCAGCTCTCTATAACAACACTGAGAAACTGGACGACTAAAGTAAGGCCTAACACTTAATATATATCTGGTTAATGAAGATGTTTAATATAATGTACAATATGTAGAAAAACAGCAATTTGATGTCAGTTCAGTTCAGTTGCTCAGTCGTGTCCAACTCTGAGACCCCATGAATCGCAGCATGCCAGGCCTCCCTGTCCATCACCAACTCCCGGAGTTCACTCAGACTCATGTTCATCGATGTCAGAGGATAATAAAACAAAGTAATGAATATAGAGACCAAAGTTGAGTTGCATGGGAGATTAAACATAAGCAATACACTCTTAAGGAGTATAACTTAGAGGGAAGTTCCCTGGTGGTCCAGTTAAGGGTCTGCCTTCCAATGCGGGTGGTGCAGGTTCTATCCCTAGTTGGGGAGCTAAGACTCCACATGCCGTGGCAACCTAACCATGCACACCGCAAAGAAGGCCCAGCACAGCCAGGAGTTTTTAAAAAGAGTATAGCTTGGAGAAAAGATACTGACATGGCAAAGTCAGAACAAAATCAAGAGTGTAGAGCTACGCAAGACTTTTCTAGCAAAAGCTTTCACCAAGTGTTTTCCATGGCATTTGTCAAGTTGTACTTAAATACTATGATTAAACATTCAAATTTGAGCTAAGTATATCCTCTCCCCCTTAGCACTTCCTTATAAAGGCACGTCTTATTCTCACATTAGTATTTTGATAAAGTAGGAATTTTCATTTTCTTTCCCTTGATGCACTCTAATTTTAATGAAAGCAGAAATCATAGGCCCGAACAGCAAACATAAATATGTCATGTCATTGGAAGAAAAGAAGGAAAAGGAAGATTTATTTAGTGTAATTAGGAACCTAGGAGAAGGAAATGGCAATCCACTCCAGTATTCTGGATGGGATAACCCCATGGATAGACAAGCCTGTTGGGCTATGGTCCATGGGGTCGCCAAGAGTCAGACACAATTGAGCACTCACGCTTACAAAAGCATAGATTCCATGTGGGTTGACTGTTCCGAGCTAGGTTTTTAACTCATACTGTACACGGCTAAATGACCCACAAATGGAAAGGGGACTGGGGTTTCACGGATCTTAAACCAGTGATATTCTGCCATGCAACATAAGTATACAGAGCTTTAAAACGCCCGGTTCCTTTGGGTATTAAAAAGCAAGCCCTGTATTTCATTTATTTTGGAAATATTCACTAATAATATTCAAAATCTAAAATATAGTTAACTAAACTCTTCTTTGACTCTTTATTCAAGGCAGCAAACTGATCCTGATTAAGCTGAACCGATTTCATTTCAATATTCATTTTTTGTAGCAATACTAGCACAAATGCTTCACAGTATAAAGAAGTTCTATTTTACCCCTTGATTTTGGAAGGATGAGAAGTAACGGGAGATAGGAAGTAAGCATCATAGCCTAAGTTGCATAAGACATTACTTATGCAAAGACTTTACTTGAGTTCTGATAATTATAAAACAACTACAATAAACTGTCACATGCTAGCATAGTAATGGTCAAAATTCTCCAAGCCAGGCTTCAGCAATATGTGAACCATGAACTTCCAGATGTTCG
>SJYV01047733.1:0-26361 GCA_006410875.1 Neotragus pygmaeus | reverse complement strand
AAAAAAAAAAAAAAGACTTGTCTTGAAGAAAACCTTTAATATCAACCCTTGTACCTGTTTTTTTCTTGATCTAAAAGTATGCACTACCTTAAAAATACAAATATCTTATTCACTGACTGATTTCAACAAATGCAACAGCCCTGCTCATCTTTCTCGGCTCTGCATTCCTCCCATTACGTTACTGCTTTAGATATTTGTCCTGTGAAGGGGTGATCAATTAGATGAATAGGTCCCATTACTTTGTGGTTAATAAAAGATTTTATATTCTGAGATGCACACAAAAATAAGTCAGAGTCAGCAGTGGATTTATGGAATCGGGAGCAGAAGGAAAATTGTTTATCTAACAGCTCACGGTCTTGAAAAAGCTTTTATTGTCTTGGCAGGCTCGATTTCCATTGCCTTTGTCTCCTGAGCCAGAGAGAGAACTTGTCCAGGTTACAGATGTGAAGACCAGAAAGCTCTTATAACGTGGGGCCACCTCCTCCCTGCAATACTGTCTTTGACAAGCTGGCATTCTGGCAAGACCTCTTTTATTAACAAGAAAGATGTTATCCAGAGATCCGGACATTCACTCCAAGCCATCGCTGTTTTCCTCATGTTGTGAGTGGCCAAGCACGTCCACACCCACAGTGTGTTCTCTTCATCTACGGCCCATCCCCACGCCTGATTACCCTTATAATAAATTCCTCTCCTCCAACACCAAGCTCCAAGACGACCAAAAGCCAGTCTTTTTATTATTTCCTCTGTGCGATCTGTTTTTTCTCTACTTGCCCACTGAAACAGCCCTAACACTCCCGAGCAGTCTTCCCATCATGCCCAGCGGTGTGGTGTGTCAGTTCTGATGAGGGCAGGAGCCTGGAGCCTCAGAAAGACCCGTGATGCAAAGGAGACAGCCGAGTGCACTTGGGAGGCAATTCTCTTCAAGGAGAGCCAAAAAGTTTGAACTAACTGCTAAGGAATGGAGGAGTGGATCCAAAGGCAAAGATGAAGCCTGGCCGTGTAGCTGTTCAATGGAGAAGAGATCTGGCAGCAACCAACATGTTGTCCTCAGAAGATCAGTAATGTGCTGGGGAAAACTCCCTGACTCCCTCTTCTAATAACATGGACGCAAATGAATATGGCTTTTTGTTAGCAGCACTTGAGCAAAAGCTAAAGGGAAATTTTCTGTCCTGAATCTTGAAACACTTGCTCTAACAGCTTTCCAGGTAATCCAAGTTATACACGTGTGCATTAGAAAGTGTGAGTGTGTATCCGCTCCAGGCATGCCTCGTGATTGGACTAATTATGCATATGTTTCAGCATCCACAGGAGACTAAAATTTCTTGCATCTCCACCCCCTCCTCCCCCAATAGAAACAGCTTTTCTAACCGAAAAGTAGGGAGAAAAGCTTGAGGTTTCTCTAACTTATGGGGGGGGGGTGGAAAGCTGTACACAGTGAAGTCAAACACTTTTATGTAGAGAGAACTTCCTAGAACTAGAATGCACGTGTGCCTGTTAAGTCGCTTCAGTCATGCCGGCGCCACTGTCCACGGGATTCTCCAGGCAAGAATACTGTGGGTTGTCATGCCCTTCTTCTGGGGATCTTCCTGACCCAGGGACTGAACCCGTGCCTCTTATGTTTCCTTCACTGGCAGGTGGGTTCTTTACCACTAGTGCCACCTGGGAAGCCCACGGTTAAAGTGAGGCCCTCCCAAATGGGAACTCTCCCAACTTATATTTTAAAAGGGGAACAGAGATGAGTGGAGGTAAGGGTGGAGAGAGGACCGGAAAAGAAGGAGAGAAGGGGGAGAGGAGAGGAGGGGAAAAATGTTGGCTATGGGGGTGGGGAGGATTGTAAAATGTTTTTTTTCTAAGAGAAGCCTCCAGACTGGTACTCTATGCATCTTTGAAGTTGTATATTGGCTTTACACTGCATGAGTCTGTCAAGAGACAGAATAGGGGTTGGCTCTTCAGGAGAACAAAATGCCATCTGCATTCATATCCATGCCATTCCATGTGTCAAGTCACAAGATGATCCAACAGTCCCTTTCGTAACAGGATTCATACTTGCCGACACAAGTCCTGCCCCCTCAACCCATAATTAGCAGGGCCAAGTTTGTGACATGACAGTCAATTTCATGTCCAAAGTGTATACACATGTATTGTCACATTTTCTACCTACATTTTATGCCTTGAGATCCCAGCATGTCTACGGTGGTTTGCTGGACCTGTGTAAATTTTCTTTCTGATTTACTAAAGCAAACACGGGTTATGAAGGACCAGAGTTCCATTAATCTGCACTTCCTCTCAGGAATCTCATTGGAAGGTACTTTATACTGCATGAATCCTTCACTGAAAATAAAGTATTTCCTAGCTGTGTACTCCTTTAAATAAATAACCATGAAGCCATCCTTCATTTTGAAATATGACCAAAATAAATACCTGAGTTAATGTTCCCATATTAACATTCCAGACAATCAGTCTCGATCATCTCTCATAGTTGAATGCTAAGCTTTCCCATTAAAGTGTATCTAGCCCCCAGATTTTGTTTTGCAAGATCCTGAGCTGAGCCGTGAAAAACTTTCCAGGAACATCAATATTTTCTTCTTCCTGTGCAGCTTTTGGCACTATGGGGGACTAACTGTAAATAATCAAAGAGGAAGCTTGCAGCCCATGCCACCCTCCCTCTAAGGCCTGGGATCCATATCTGCAAAAAAGATTAGGATGAGAGGGGGTGTGTTGTGTCAGAAGTTAATGATAGAAGGCAAGTTGGTCTTTACAAACAGTATTTATTGGTACAAACTCTCCCCTGGTCACCCTGGCCCTGAGTCAGTAATAGCATAAGATTGCAAAATCGAGCAAAATACAGGAACTGAGAAGGAATAAATTAAGTCAGACTACTTGCAGCTTTGATTTTATTTCTGACTTATCTTAAATTAAGTCAGAATATTTTGCATGTTTACCACGCTAACAAGGACATGGTGAATATTATTGCATGGCCGAAGGACTGATCCTCAGCTTTTCCAACCCAGAATGGAAACCAGGATGAGAAATAAGAGAGAGACCGGTTAAGAGGGCTGACTGAGGCTCAGCAAAGAAAGATGTTTTCTGACAAGCATGACCAATGCATGAAATTATTCACTGCTGGATGAAGACCCCCACAGTGAAATTCGTAACTGGGGGTAACTTGTCATCAGAAAGTTCTATGCATAGGCAGAAGTCTGTCGCTGAAGAATACCCTTGGAGTAATTCCTGCTACCAGTGAAGTGGAATTAGCCTAAAGTCTTATGAGCTTGAACCAGGAACAGCAGCAGGAGTCTCTCTGCCTCCCTTGTGCCTTCATAAGGCCCTGTCTTCCACCATCCCAGCACCCACTACAACAACTCTTATAGTCACAGAATTAGATAAACGTATGTTTTCCTCAGAACTTATGTATGCATTAGGAAGGCAGCATCAGTGGGATATATTCAACATAATTTCAATAGTTAACACTTTCACTTATGTCAATGTGGGGAGAACGGTCAGTTCATGATATAAACTTGGATGTGGTGCTTTCTATGGAATAACAGAAAAAAAAATTTTTTTTTAAGAAAGAATTTGAGAAAATAGAGCAGCCCTCCAGTTTGGAAACCAGTGGTAAACACGTGATGCACATAGAGCACCAGATGTCCCAGTGTGGTGTGGTTAATTGAAAGCCGTAGACCCCACATCTACAGTCTCACACATGGTCTATTAATTTGACTGTCATACTGGTTTATCCATTCATCCTGGAGCTTTGAATATTCCCTTTTGCTCTACTCCAACTCTTCTTCCCCAGCAACTAAGCCAGATATTCTTTCTGTCTCAGGGAGCATGCAAATCTCTAGGGCCTATAGTAAGTTGGCACTTTGAATAGACTGACCTGAAAAGTTTCATAGTTTTCCATGTCTATGTTTCTTTAATTTATGAAAGATGCAGCAGACTTGAATAATTTATAAGATCATTTTGTTAAGAACAGAATCTTCCCACTAAGAGAAGGTCTTATTTCTAAACTCGAATGGAATCATTTATTAAAAATACTTGAAAGAAATGAAAACACACACACATATGCAGGTACCATTGTACATATGCACGCAAACATGCACACACACAGAGAGCTCTGAGTACCTGGAGTTTCTGTCATGAGGACTCACAAACAAGCCATTAATGTGATGCCATGGAGAGCACCTAAATTGCTAAAACTCTTAAACATACAATTTCACTATGCTTGTGTACCTGGCTTCTAAGCAGTAAGCAAATTATAGGAAACATACCAAGGGGTGTGATATGACTTAGGAGGGATACTGGAGACAAAAAGGTACATAAAATAAAAACCAGAGTGAAGACAACTGACATTGCCTGATTGAAGAGAAAACCTGAACAACATGAGAACTGTAAGAGTGTTACTGTGCAGAAGGATTATGAATGTTCAGTAACATAATAATTTGTCTGATAAGAATGACTTTACTGAGCTGGCAAACCAATGCTTTGCCCCTTGACCACATTAACTTTGGAACCAGTGACATCCGTGGCTTCAACAGCAGTAGGGCTCAGCCAAGTTCATGAGAGTCATCACTTGGCATGAAGTTTCAAAACAGAAGTCTTAGGCCAATGTGAAGCATAATACTAAAATAAGCATTTTTCATTTTAATGGAACTAGGTTTTACTGAAGGAGAAAAATCATCCTTAAAAATACAGAGATAGGGCTTTGGGAAATATGCCATATGTCATGGGGGACTTCAGATCACAGACTTTCTTCTGTAAGTCATAGAATAAAAAAGGAGCAAGATACAATACAAGGGCGGCTCCATGAAAAAGAAAGGGCAAAGCCCTCTGGGTATTGGAATACACTAGAGAAGAGTAAGAGAAAGGCAAAGGGTTTCATGGGAGTGATGCTGAATGATGCTTGCTTCTCTCCAAACCCAGACTTGAACATCAAGGGGTGAGGAAATCTTAAAAACATCTGGATTGGTTTAGAGAAATCTCAAAATATTGTGTGCTGGTACCTTGTTTCTCTGGGTTTTCCTGGAGGCTCGGCAGTAAAGAACCTGCCTGCCTATGCAGGGCATGCAGATGTGGTTCCTGGGTCAGGCTACCCACTACAGGATTCTCGCCTGGGAAATCACACGGACACAGGAGCCTAGCAGGCTACAGTCCATGGGGTCCCCAAAGAGTCAGACACAACTGTGCAACTAAACAACAACCTTGTTTCCCCAGGCTACTGTAAAACTCCCACAGGATCTGCAGTGAATATTCGGGGGGCAGCACTCAGGCTCTCTGGATGGCTTTGACCACTAAATTTATCCTTCAGACTTTGGGTGCTTTGCTGTAGTCAGTGCCATTTGTCCCTCAGAGGGCTGCCCCACTGGAGAGGCAGAGGTGCCTGAAAATTTACAGTCCTTCCAGGATGGCTAGGATCCAGTGATGACAGTTAGTGGAGATGTACAAAAGCACTCTTGTCTCAAGATAAAACAAACTCCAAGGTAAAATGTGTATGCCTTGTGCGCTACGGTGGCTTAGTAAAAGATCCTTCTGCCAAAACAGGAGATGTGGGCTCGATCCCTGGGTCAGGAAGATGCCCTGGAGAAGGAAATGGCAACCCACTCCATTATTCTTGCCTGGAGAATTCCGTGGACAGAAAAGCCTGGCCGGGGCTATGATCCATGGGTTCACAAAGAGTTGGACATGACTGAGCACAGCACAGCATGGCATGGGATTAGGCAGCGTCTATAACTTCATGCAAAATCATAAGCTGCCTTATCTGCTTTTTCTTCAATGCCCTAATTCTCCCACTTTCTTACTGCTTTCTCCAGAGAACACTTTTTTAGTAAATCACTGGCATTCCAAATTCTTGGCTCAGTATCTGCATCACAGAAATTTAATCTCAAACAGTTGGTACATGAAGCAGTCTTAGAAGGCAGACTTTGTGGATGGGATTCTAGAGTTGGGTCACATATAGCCCAGATATCAATGAGGATCATATCATGTGGATACATGGAATGTTGACAAGCCCTAGAATGCTGTAATCATGTTGCTATTGTTTAGCCATCTGAGATAAACTAGGAAAGGATACAGGCAGTAGAACTTGCACTGGCTTTTGCAAAAATCTTGGCATTTGAGAGGTGTAAAGGGGAAAGAGTACTTATAAGGACTTTGAAATTAGTGGTTGTTGCTAAGTGATGTTGATAAACTGAAAAGAGAAAATGACAGGCTAAAGTTAGCCAGTCATCAACTTAAAGCAAAATGTGTAAGTCAGGGAGCCTCCACAGCAGCACGTAGAGTAACACTTAATGGAGCTTGGCCAAGACGGTGGAATAGGAAGACCTGAAGCTCACCCGCTCCCACAGGCACATTGAAATTGCAACTATGTACTGACCAACTATTGATGAGAAAGACCAGAGTCTACAAGAAAAGATATTCTACAAGTGAAGATATATTTTTTAAAAACACACAGTGAGACACATAGGAGAGGAATGATCACAGTATAGTCGAGACCCATACCCCCATGTGGGCAACCCACAGACAGGAGAATAATTACAATTGCAGAGGGTCTCCCTAGGCAGCAGTGAGTACAAGCGCCACACTGGGATTCTGTCTCGGGTCCTTCACTGGCAAGACGAGCCCTAAAACATTTGGCTTTGAAGGCCAGTGGGGCTTATTTTGGGAAATCCAGAGAGCTGTAGAAAATAGAGACTCCATTCTTAAAGAGCTGACACAAAATATCACACATTCCAGGACCCAAGACAGAAGCATAATTTGAAACCAGTGTGGGTGAGATGTATCTGTTCATCTTGGAGAGCCTCCCATGAAGCAGGAGGCAACTGGAGATCATCCTGGGGACACAGGCAATAGTGGCAGCCATATTGGGGAGTTCACTCTAATATGTGGACACTGGTGCTGGCAGCAGCATTTTATAATCCTCCCTCTAGCTTATTAGCATCTAGACTGAGAACCACTCACCAGCCTACAGGCACCAGTACTCTGGAATGCAGCCCCATCCATCCCCCAGCAGGCAGGCTGTCTGAAGACTCCCTTTGGTGGCAGCCAGACCAAGACATGGCCCTTTCCACCAGAGGGTCTAGGACCTGGCTCCACACCCAAGGCCTTGCAGCCAGAGACCCCAGGACCCACTTTCACCCACCAGAGTTATGGCACTAGCCCTAGGAACAGTCTCACACAACAGTAAGCAAATAGCACCCCGCCAAACACCAGAGCCGTGCAGCCTGCCTTGTCAGGACCCAGAAAACCCAGAGCAGGTTAGCACCAGCCCCACGACCACCATCGATCCAGCAGCCCAGTGATCCAGCCTCACCTGTCAGCGGGCAGATACTGTCATTAGAGCCTCTAAGGCCCTGCAGTCAGAGACTTTGGGACCCAGATCACCCATCACAATAGACAGACCCCTGTAGCCCACAGGGCACCCCTAGAGGACATATCTCTGGTGACCAAAGGAGAGTGCACTTCTTGGACACATANAAAAAAATAAAATGCTTGTAACAAAAAATAAATAAATAAAAATAGAAGCATATAGAAAATGTCCATTCTATGAAAGGTATACAAACACTATAGAAAATCTTTCACATTCTGAAAAAACACTAATGAGCAAAAGCATGCGTTATAAAATGATGAAATACAAAGTTACAAGAATTAAAAGATTGTGGCATTGGCCTGTGCATAAACATATCAGTAGAGCAGTTCAAGAGTCTCAAATTATGTGCAACTGAAACGCTTCTCGAAAAGTTTTCCATGAACAAAAATTCATCAACAACACTCCCTTCTTTATTCACCTCGTAGAGATTTGCAGCTTTAGCATATTAAAGAATCTGAGGAATATTTCTCTATAGAGCCTGTTTAAACTTATATAACCCTAAATTCTCCAAGCTTGCATGATCATGAAACCTTTCTAAAGGGAGCTTCTAACATTACCTTCCAAAGAACATCATTTGGAATATGCTAGACTAAAGAATATGTTAGTAAACCCAAGTAGGGATGGGAATATAGAATGTTGAAAAAAAAAAAAAAAAAAAACTCGATTCAGTAAAAGATGATGGGAAGAAAACTGATACTGGAAAAACTGTATTTTTAAAATTTTAAGACGCTATTTCTCTACCTTAAATCTTATTCCAAAATAAATTTCAGGCAGATAATAATGTTAAACATGAAAACTGTACCTTTAAATTAAAATACATATTTACTATGTTAAGAGTATTGGGGAAAGCTTTCTAGACCTAAGGAAGAAAACTTTATAAATATCATTACAAAATTTAAAACTTCTACACAGCACAAAAACAATACAGTAAGGGTAAAGTCAAAATTAAAAGTGGTTAAAACTTATAATTTGCAATACATACAAGGGCTCTCACCCATCAACAGTAAAAAGAAACATAGAAAAACAGGTACCGTAGTACGATGGAGAATTCATAAAAGTAGAAATGTTGACAGAATTTAAATTCTAAAATAATGGTCAATTTAACTACTAATAAAATAATGTGAATTTATACATTTTTTCACCTTTCAGATTAGCACAAATTGGAGGAAAAAAATTAGCATTACCAAGAGTTGATTAGAAAATAGAGTGATGGAATGTTTTATCCACGGTTGGTAAGCACTCATAAAAAGTTTCTAAGGAAAAATTCTCAAATAGCCACCAAATTTTAAAATGCAGTTACCTTCTGCTTCAATTCCACATCTAGAACTATATTTTCAAGAAAATATGCAAAGATGTGTATAATAGGGCATATTGATTAAATGATTAACTTAGAATGTAATGACATCAATTTTCTTCTGTTTGGATGTGTGTGTGTTTACAAATATTCATTCAGTTTATACAGATATAGATATAATCAAGATAAAAGGCTCTTGATTCATGAACAAAAAAAAAGGCAAATGAGAAAGAAAACTTACAAGGAAATAGTGATCTGCAAGTAACAGAGCGACTACTCTTACCCTAAATGGTCAGGAACAGTAATTCCTGAGTGTCCTTTAAGCTAAACTGTGAATGATAAGAATAATTCAGACCAGAAGGTCATGAATACAGTGTTTTTATTTTATCCTAATTATACTGAAAATTTGCTGTAGAGATGTTTAATAATGTAATTTCAATTCTAAAATCATCACTGTTAACTGCTGTGCTAATATTAGACACATTAGAGGGCAACCTATATGAGGATTCCTGCTCTGCTGCTGCTGCTAAGTCACTTCAGTCGTGTCTGACTCTGTGCGACCCCATAGACGGCAGCCCACCAGGCTCCCCCATCCCCGGGATTCTCCAGGTAAGAATACTGGAGTGGGCTGCCATTTCCTTCTCCAAAGCATGAAAGTGAAAAGTGAAAGTGAAGTTGCTCAGTCATATCCGACTCTTAGTGACCCCATGGGCTGCAGCCCACCAGGCTCCTCCGTCCATGGGATTTTCCAGGCAAGAGTACTGGAGTGGGGTGCCATTGCCTTTTCTAGGCCCAGTGAAATACAATGAAATCTTGGTCTACAGTCGTAATACCAAAGCTGGAGAAAGTGAGGGGGCTTGGAATATATTGCAGCAAAATTGATAGCACTGGCTGATCTATTAGATATGGAGATGAGAAAAATACAAGGATTTAAAAAATGATAATTTTGATTTAAACAAGAGGAAGAAAGATTGTGTCTTAGATGAGAGACAGAAGTTCTTGAGGGGCTATGAGGAATTAGTAAACAATGCTTCTGCTTTGACTAGTTATGGGGAGATGCCTAACCCCTATCCAAATAGATGTTATCAGGCAAGTACATGCATGATGCTAGAACTCCAAGAGAAGACAGATCTCTGGAAAAAATTTTAGAATCACATAATTAATTTTAGGGCAAGAACCAGAATGTGATTACCTAGGAAGCAAGAAGAGGAGGAAAGAAGTGGATCTGAGGCCCATATTAAGCACTGACCAGGTGAGGAGAAGAGAGTCCGAGTCGTACTTCTGCAACCTCCCAAGCTCTACAACTGGATCCACATTAGCTTCTCTGCTCCTCAGTTTCATCATCTACAAAATGGGGGTAATCGTCATAAAAATTCCCAAGGTTTCTTGGAGGATTAATGGGGTAACTATAAGAGAATTGCACAGCATCATCTCCATCACACAGGAAGTGCTCAATAATTGATTATTCTTTGTTTCATGGCAAAGATATCAGTCGTTTTAACAGCATAGCAGTGGAAGCAACCTAAATCATAATAAAAGTAATAAAAAGTTTTAACAATCAGTGAAGGCAAAATTATATGCAGATTGAAAAAAAGAAAAAAAAAAGAAATAATTCTAAGTTGGTATGAAATTACTAGTTAGAAACAGAAACCTACTAGAAGAAATAAAATCATATTGGTTTGGTTCCAAAGAATTAGAGAAGATTATAAGGAAGAAAATCCAAAAGCAGCTCAGTGGAAAAGGACCTCAGAATGTAACTGATTGGTATCTTAAAGGCTAAAACAATAGAGAAGTAGGGCTCTCTGCCCCAGAGCAGCATTCTACATTAATTATTATATCTCCACCCAACATTTAGTCCATAACATATGTTAACTCATTCAGGTATGAGGCTTATTTTACAATTTCTATTGCAGTTTTTAAATAAAGCATCTGTCCATTTCATTTTAATTTTTAAAAACTGTACAAACAGATTACCTTGAATATAGGGGGGACAATCTTACTATATTTCCATGTTTTTCACTAGGTCACTGGAGGGAAACATTAACACTTACAACTGAATATTTTCTTTAAAATGTACATGGCTTAAGGCTACTAAAAAATTAAGAATTTGAATATTCTAGTGTTAATAATTAGACAGATCTAATTATTTGCATTTTGAATCAACATTTCAACAAAATTATGTCAAGAAGAAGCTCAATTCTCTTGCTCCTTTGATTTATCTAAATCTTTTTCAAGATTTTTTTTTTCGTTGCTTTTCCCCCTTCCATTCAGGGGTAATATCCTACACTACCCAGAGTCACATAAGAAAAGACAAAAAAAACTCCCTATTTGTGTAGTCACTTATGTGCAGCTGCTGAACTCTCCAAACAACAGCTGGGCAATTATGACTATCACCCTTGTATTCTAGAACAGTCTGAAAATCATTTGTATTTAAGTTAGAGCTTCAGTGCTCCTGCTATGTGTTAGTTCTCTCTTTTTATCATCCCCCTTCCCCCTTCACTCTTTGCATTCTACCCACCCACTTCCCTGCCTCCTTCCTTATTTCTCGATACAAAATTATATCAAACCCACTGAGCATTATTTTCCCTTAGGGGAAACAATGCTAAACTTTACTGCCTGTACAGTTATTTTGGTAACTTAGGATAAACTCCAGCTTGGATTTTTTTGTCAAAAAGCATTTTGAAGGTAAAGCATGAAATGTTAATGTGCTTCTAGGAACACTGGGGATTTAATCTCACCCTTCATTTTCAAACTTTTTCCATATATACTTCTTACAAAATTAAAGTGAATGAACACTGATTCTGAATTGTGTATAATCAGGGAAACTGTAAACTTCAAGAGGTATTTGAAAACTTGTATGACTGTCCATGAATTTATTCATATGATTTTTACACTCTTCCCACTTGAAATAAATCTTCAGCCTGTGCCACCCTGTCCTTTGATCTTAAGGTTACAACCTTACAAATTAAATGAGACAAACCTCCTGTTTCTGCACACCTATTCAGTCATTACACTTCATCAAAGAAAGAAAACCATAAAGCTCCTGACTAATGTCAAGGCATGGAAAACTTTGTGTCTGGGGCCCATCAAGTTAGACAATTGAATATTATAGTGTACCAATATTCTCACTCCCCGCTCTGGCATCCCCCAATTCAGTTCATTTATACATATACCTAAGCACCTTTCTATCTCTACTTCCCAACAATAGATGAGAGAGGGAGAAGGAGAGAGACAGAGGGAGGGAGAAGGAAGGAAAGCAGGGATAGAGGGAAAAGAAAAGAGGAAAAAGTAAGGAAAGGAGAGGAGAAAAAATACAAGAAAAGGGTAAAACTTAGGTTGTACATCTTTTTGTAGGATGAACAAGGAGATAAGAGAAGCTACAGACATTGTAATGGAATTGGAATACTATGCATCCTTTAAACCTTCTACCAATCCTTATACCTGGCCTTTCTTACTCACTTGCTATAGTCAAGGAATTTAAGAAATTGATCACCAGAGGGTTTGTGCAATCTACCAAAGATTACATACCAAGAAAATAGAAAGTGGAAGGACCAGGGCTGAGGGTCAGATCTGATATTCCCAAGCCCCAGACATTTTCAGCCCATCTTCCTTGGGATGTTTCCATTGCAAATAGAAGGGTGAATCATTCTCCTTCACACAACCACATAGGCACATCTCTGCAAGTTTGTGTGAGATTGCTACCTGGCAGAGGAGCAGCCAGCACTCTTATCTGGGGTCGACACTGGTCAAGAAACACCAAAGAAGTTATCTGCTAGTGTCTCCTTAATACCTTCCCTTCCAAACTCCCAAAAGTCTTATCCACCAGGCAGGGGAATCCCAGGAGCCAAAAGGCAGGGGAATCTAGGGAGCCAAAAACTATTGAGTCACCTATTGCTAGAAGCCAAAAAGGGAAAGAGAGAAGTTGAACTGGCGTTAGAGAAACTGTGCAGCGCGAAGAATCTGCNAAAAAAAAAAAAAAAAAAACTCGATTCAGTAAAAGATGATGGGAAGAAAACTGATACTGGAAAAACTGTATTTTTAAAATTTTAAGACGCTATTTCTCTACCTTAAATCTTATTCCAAAATAAATTTCAGGCAGATAATAATGTTAAACATGAAAACTGTACCTTTAAATTAAAATACATATTTACTATGTTAAGAGTATTGGGGAAAGCTTTCTAGACCTAAGGAAGAAAACTTTATAAATATCATTACAAAATTTAAAACTTCTACACAGCACAAAAACAATACAGTAAGGGTAAAGTCAAAATTAAAAGTGGTTAAAACTTATAATTTGCAATACATACAAGGGCTCTCACCCATCAACAGTAAAAAGAAACATAGAAAAACAGGTACCGTAGTACGATGGAGAATTCATAAAAGTAGAAATGTTGACAGAATTTAAATTCTAAAATAATGGTCAATTTAACTACTAATAAAATAATGTGAATTTATACATTTTTTCACCTTTCAGATTAGCACAAATTGGAGGAAAAAAATTAGCATTACCAAGAGTTGATTAGAAAATAGAGTGATGGAATGTTTTATCCACGGTTGGTAAGCACTCATAAAAAGTTTCTAAGGAAAAATTCTCAAATAGCCACCAAATTTTAAAATGCAGTTACCTTCTGCTTCAATTCCACATCTAGAACTATATTTTCAAGAAAATATGCAAAGATGTGTATAATAGGGCATATTGATTAAATGATTAACTTAGAATGTAATGACATCAATTTTCTTCTGTTTGGATGTGTGTGTGTTTACAAATATTCATTCAGTTTATACAGATATAGATATAATCAAGATAAAAGGCTCTTGATTCATGAACAAAAAAAAAGGCAAATGAGAAAGAAAACTTACAAGGAAATAGTGATCTGCAAGTAACAGAGCGACTACTCTTACCCTAAATGGTCAGGAACAGTAATTCCTGAGTGTCCTTTAAGCTAAACTGTGAATGATAAGAATAATTCAGACCAGAAGGTCATGAATACAGTGTTTTTATTTTATCCTAATTATACTGAAAATTTGCTGTAGAGATGTTTAATAATGTAATTTCAATTCTAAAATCATCACTGTTAACTGCTGTGCTAATATTAGACACATTAGAGGGCAACCTATATGAGGATTCCTGCTCTGCTGCTGCTGCTAAGTCACTTCAGTCGTGTCTGACTCTGTGCGACCCCATAGACGGCAGCCCACCAGGCTCCCCCATCCCCGGGATTCTCCAGGTAAGAATACTGGAGTGGGCTGCCATTTCCTTCTCCAAAGCATGAAAGTGAAAAGTGAAAGTGAAGTTGCTCAGTCATATCCGACTCTTAGTGACCCCATGGGCTGCAGCCCACCAGGCTCCTCCGTCCATGGGATTTTCCAGGCAAGAGTACTGGAGTGGGGTGCCATTGCCTTTTCTAGGCCCAGTGAAATACAATGAAATCTTGGTCTACAGTCGTAATACCAAAGCTGGAGAAAGTGAGGGGGCTTGGAATATATTGCAGCAAAATTGATAGCACTGGCTGATCTATTAGATATGGAGATGAGAAAAATACAAGGATTTAAAAAATGATAATTTTGATTTAAACAAGAGGAAGAAAGATTGTGTCTTAGATGAGAGACAGAAGTTCTTGAGGGGCTATGAGGAATTAGTAAACAATGCTTCTGCTTTGACTAGTTATGGGGAGATGCCTAACCCCTATCCAAATAGATGTTATCAGGCAAGTACATGCATGATGCTAGAACTCCAAGAGAAGACAGATCTCTGGAAAAAATTTTAGAATCACATAATTAATTTTAGGGCAAGAACCAGAATGTGATTACCTAGGAAGCAAGAAGAGGAGGAAAGAAGTGGATCTGAGGCCCATATTAAGCACTGACCAGGTGAGGAGAAGAGAGTCCGAGTCGTACTTCTGCAACCTCCCAAGCTCTACAACTGGATCCACATTAGCTTCTCTGCTCCTCAGTTTCATCATCTACAAAATGGGGGTAATCGTCATAAAAATTCCCAAGGTTTCTTGGAGGATTAATGGGGTAACTATAAGAGAATTGCACAGCATCATCTCCATCACACAGGAAGTGCTCAATAATTGATTATTCTTTGTTTCATGGCAAAGATATCAGTCGTTTTAACAGCATAGCAGTGGAAGCAACCTAAATCATAATAAAAGTAATAAAAAGTTTTAACAATCAGTGAAGGCAAAATTATATACAGATTGAAAAAAAGAAAAAAAAAGAAATAATTCTAAGTTGGTATGAAATTACTAGTTAGAAACAGAAACCTACTAGAAGAAATAAAATCATATTGGTTTGGTTCCAAAGAATTAGAGAAGATTATAAGGAAGAAAATCCAAAAGCAGCTCAGTGGAAAAGGACCTCAGAATGTAACTGATTGGTATCTTAAAGGCTAAAACAATAGAGAAGTAGGGCTCTCTGCCCCAGAGCAGCATTCTACATTAATTATTATATCTCCACCCAACATTTAGTCCATAATATATGTTAACTCATTCAGGTATGAGGCTTATTTTACAATTTCTATTGCAGTTTTTAAATAAAGCATCTGTCCATTTCATTTTAATTTTTAAAAACTGTACAAACAGATTACCTTGAATATAGGGGGGACAATCTTACTATATTTCCATGTTTTTCACTAGGTCACTGGAGGGAAACATTAACACTTACAACTGAATATTTTCTTTAAAATGTACATGGCTTAAGGCTACTAAAAAATTAAGAATTTGAATATTCTAGTGTTAATAATTAGACAGATCTAATTATTTGCATTTTGAATCAACATTTCAACAAAATTATGTCAAGAAGAAGCTCAATTCTCTTGCTCCTTTGATTTATCTAAATCTTTTTCAAGATTTTTTTTTTCGTTGCTTTTCCCCCTTCCATTCAGGGGTAATATCCTACACTACCCAGAGTCACATAAGAAAAGACAAAAAAAACTCCCTATTTGTGTAGTCACTTATGTGCAGCTGCTGAACTCTCCAAACAACAGCTGGGCAATTATGACTATCACCCTTGTATTCTAGAACAGTCTGAAAATCATTTGTATTTAAGTTAGAGCTTCAGTGCTCCTGCTATGTGTTAGTTCTCTCTTTTTATCATCCCCCTTCCCCCTTCACTCTTTGCATTCTACCCACCCACTTCCCTGCCTCCTTCCTTATTTCTCGATACAAAATTATATCAAACCCACTGAGCATTATTTTCCCTTAGGGGAAACAATGCTAAACTTTACTGCCTGTACAGTTATTTTGGTAACTTAGGATAACCTCCAGCTTGGATTTTTTTGTCAAAAAGCATTTTGAAGGTAAAGCATGAAATGTTAATGTGCTTCTAGGAACACTGGGGATTTAATCTCACCCTTCATTTTCAAACTTTTTCCATATATACTTCTTACAAAATTAAAGTGAATGAACACTGATTCTGAATTGTGTATAATCAGGGAAACTGTAAACTTCAAGAGGTATTTGAAAACTTGTATGACTGTCCATGAATTTATTCATATGATTTTTACACTCTTCCCACTTGAAATAAATCTTCAGCCTGTGCCACCCTGTCCTTTGATCTTAAGGTTACAACCTTACAAATTAAATGAGACAAACCTCCTGTTTCTGCACACCTATTCAGTCATTACACTTCATCAAAGAAAGAAAACCATAAAGCTCCTGACTAATGTCAAGGCATGGAAAACTTTGTGTCTGGGGCCCATCAAGTTAGACAATTGAATATTATAGTGTACCAATATTCTCACTCCCCGCTCTGGCATCCCCCAATTCAGTTCATTTATACATATACCTAAGCACCTTTCTATCTCTACTTCCCAACAATAGATGAGAGAGGGAGAAGGAGAGAGACAGAGGGAGGGAGAAGGAAGGAAAGCAGGGATAGAGGGAAAAGAAAAGAGGAAAAAGTAAGGAAAGGAGAGGAGAAAAAATACAAGAAAAGGGTAAAACTTAGGTTGTACATCTTTTTGTAGGATGAACAAGGAGATAAGAGAAGCTACAGACATTGTAATGGAATTGGAATACTATGCATCCTTTAAACCTTCTACCAATCCTTATACCTGGCCTTTCTTACTCACTTGCTATAGTCAAGGAATTTAAGAAATTGATCACCAGAGGGTTTGTGCAATCTACCAAAGATTACATACCAAGAAAATAGAAAGTGGAAGGACCAGGGCTGAGGGTCAGATCTGATATTCCCAAGCCCCAGACATTTTCAGCCCATCTTCCTTGGGATGTTTCCATTGCAAATAGAAGGGTGAATCATTCTCCTTCACACAACCACATAGGCACATCTCTGCAAGTTTGTGTGAGATTGCTACCTGGCAGAGGAGCAGCCAGCACTCTTATCTGGGGTCGACACTGGTCAAGAAACACCAAAGAAGTTATCTGCTAGTGTCTCCTTAATACCTTCCCTTCCAAACTCCCAAAAGTCTTATCCACCAGGCAGGGGAATCCCAGGAGCCAAAAGGCAGGGGAATCTCGGGAGCCAAAAACTATTGAGTCACCTATTGCTAGAAGCCAAAAAGGGAAAGAAAGAAGTTGAACTGGCGTTAGAGAAACTGTGCAGCGCGAAGAATCTGCAGACATAGAATGGTGCATGAGTACCCAGTGAGAAACCAAGTGTTTGAATTACGGTCACAATGAAGGCATTGATGGTGGTCAACCAGTCTTCACCAAAGAGCATGAGAAGGCTATTTCAAAGTCAAACTAATAAGTAAAATAACTTGTGTTCTTTGCCCTAGTCCTTTCTCCCTGCTCCCAGGGTAGATTAGTAGAAATATAGAACATTTCCCATAGCTGGCAAGCCTGAACTTGGGGGTGGGGGAATTAAGACTGAAGTTTTCAACTGAATTATACTGACATCTTAATAGCTGAAAATAACCACTGAGGAGTTAAAACTGCCTCATATGTTGGGGATAAAGACTCAGTGTAACATAGCTCAGAATAGAGAATGGAGAAAAAACATGTATTTGTACTCATAAAATTTCTGCTTCTGCAAGACCCTTTATTATTACTGAATCCTCAAAAAAAAAAAAAACTAAACTAAAGTGGGTAGTGTTTTTGCTACTTTGCAAGCTGGACAGGTGGCATTCAGAGATGTGGACGAACAGGCAAATAACAGTAATTGACAGAACCTAGACTTAAACTTGAGACTTTCTAACTATAGACTCTGCTGTAAACCATTATGCTATACTGCTTGACAGGTTAACCACACTCACCCCCAAACTATTTTTCATTTTAACTGTGTTCACAGTAATTGAGCTCAACTATGCACTACTTAGAGAACACCAGAGAATACTGATTTACAAAGATTTTTTTAATCTTAGTTGGAAGTATATACGACACAGAAAAGAAATATATACTGTAATATCAAGCATTAAAAAACACACAAAGAACGAATTGAAGGAACTACACCAACATGTCTTAATGTTTGACAAGGGAAAGTGAAGTAAATAGAAGTTATGGTTCAGTTGTTGGTTTTTTTTGCTTCTTTACATTATACATTCTAACAATTCCCTGAAATGATCTTGATTGTTTTTATAACTACCAAAAAAAAAAAAAAATCTAAGCAATTTAGAGAAGGAGTTCTATTCTATTACACATTTTACACAGATTGTATAAGAATTTTATTGATTTGGCTAATTCTGAAATGACTAAAAACAATCCAAAAGTTTTAAAAGTTAGATGTTTATAAAGCAAGTAACTTAATCTAACAAGGAATATTTAAATGAGCAGCTGAGTGACTTTCGATTGTTTCAGAGTTTATAACTTCCATGCCACCTCCTAAAATTTGATGCCATGCTTAAACATTGCCATGGTGCCAAACTGTGGTTACAGATGTTTATTTCAGTTACCAGCAAAGAATGTTCAGTAAATAACCTTATGGTACAGGGTTCTGTAAGAAGGCAAACTCTCCAAGAAAGTATAACTGCATCAGCAGGTTTTTCTAAAGTTATAAAACATGAAGCTACTTACAAAATCATCAATAGTATATAAGAGTAGTTTTCTGTGGGCACAGAGCTAACATAGATTTCAAATACAGAATGATGCGAAATCCATTCCCACACATCATGGCCACACAGTATAGCTACTGGGGCCTCTTGCAGCTGTCTGGAAGGCATAGCAAAGTCAGAAATCGCCTTCAGTGAGAGGGACTGAATGAAAGTCCTTTTGTTTCAACGCCACATTCCTTCCAGTGCCTCTCAGTTTCATTCAACTTCACACAGTATTTTGGGTAAAGTTTCCTCTGTGTATAATACCTCTCTGAGGTCAGAAAAATAATATTATAATGACCATTTGGGCAACTGTCTTATTACAAATTCCCCATGTAATTTTGCCAACAGACAGACCAGAATGTCTGGCAAAATCATTTTAATTAGAACAGATCTAACCTGCAAATCAACCTCAGGAAAGCAGCAGGCCTGGAGGTGCATGGGTGTTCACAGAGTGCCAGGAAGAGAGCCCTCAATCACCGGCTTCCCCTTGCAGCTCCGTTTCATCCCCTTGTGCCTTGGATGCCCTGTTCGTAAAATGAAAAATCTAAGAGAAGCATCCCCTTCCGGGGTCTGCACAGAATTTTCCTGAGCACTATTGAAAGACTTAATGTCACAGAAGGAATAGACGCAGAAAAAATATTTTTGTTACTATGTTTTGTAGCCTCCTCAACATTGGCTCTCATATAAAACAGTAACTACAGGTAAACTTTAAGCATATGCCCAGAAGTGGTTTTATTTAAACAGCAGGTGTCTGAAATATGATTCTTTGGGGAATTTTCTCTCCATGACCCACACTCCATTTCCCTTGACCTCCATATAGTCTTTGTTCCTTGCAGTTTTATGGTTTCACTGATGACAGTATTTAGGTTTTTTCCCCTTTCTCTAAAGAATTTATAATTTAATTATTCTACTTTTTATATAACCTGTGTGTGTACAGATAGGAAATATGAAATGAATGTTAGCAGCAGAAATATGCTATGTTATGTTTAATATGATCTAATACAATTTAGATTTGGGCGACTAGATTTACTAATAGATAACACATCATGTGTTTTCTCTTTCATTTAATACGTATTTTGTTGAATTTCTGGTTTTAAAAGAAAGTGGTAAGGAAAGCAAAAGTCAGAGAATAGTGCTTATTTAAAAGAAGATTTACAAAAAGATTTGGGGAGAAGGAAAGAGAGGTAGCCCATGGTTTGTAAATGGAGAAAATAAGAACATTGTAGAATCTTTGTCCTACAGGTTATGATAGCAAATGTTACTTCATTCTAAGGGTGAGAAAAAAAAATGGACTAAGACTTTGCATTTTGGAATTTAGAGGAAAAAAACATGAAGCAAAATGAAAAGTCAGTAGTAAAACTGTTATAACAGGATATGTTAATTGTATATAACTATTTTTTTAGACACTAAACTCAAGTACTACACACTAAATAATAAAAAGTAAATATTCTTGCATCTTACAGTGTTCAGCAGATCAATAGTCACAAGAAATACAGAGGAAAGCTGGCTGACCATGACAATGAAAACTTTTTCTACGTGATTAAAGGAACAAATATCCATTCAACATAAAGCATTTCTCAGAACAGCTGGGTAACATTACAGCTGTCTGTAATTCACATCTTTTAATGCCAAGATTTAGCGACTGAAGACTTATCAAAAAAAAAAAAAAAACATGATAAATAGGCAAAATATACAATAGTGAATACAGCCTCATCTCGAAGCAGACTGTTTATCCATAAAACACTTTATGAACCATGTACACCGTTTAGGCTCATCCAGGCTCTCAGGTTTGCACGCAACGTGACTAACTGAAAGCTCTAAGATGCTCCAATATTCTGACCTGAAGCTTCAAAGATTCAGTTAAGGTTCATGTAGTATTTAAATCTCAAAATAAATCTTAAATTGTTACTACCCTTTGAATCATTTCATTTTCTAAATACTGCATAGGTCCTTGAAATTCTTTGTTTTCTAACCGTCTTTTCCCTAACGAAGTTATCACCACTAAGGACTTTGCTTCTCATTCTTTCCCTTTGAAAATAAATCAGGTTGGTGGCATAGTAAATTTCCTGATGGATGATTTCTAAAACGTTTGTGTGCACATCCCTGCTGTATTTTAGAATTACCTGCTTTCCTCACAAATATTGTCTCCCCTCTGTAGGACAGACTGTTTGGCATGAGACTCTGCATAATAAGCGGGGCACTTAGGGCCTCAAATAAAGAAATTAAATCAGGTCAGCTAACAGCCCAATGTTTACCTTTGGATCTTAAAATTACCACACTGAAAAGCTCAGAGAAAAAAGAAGATGACAACTGGCATAAAAACTCCAAGGTAGAAGAATCAGGGGAAGAATGTGGCCTAGCATTTAGTTTACAAAGGATTAGCTAATTCTTCCATAAAAGGATATTTTTAATGTATACCCGAACTATAAGAAACTGAGGAAAGAGGATGGTGAGTGATGACAGAGTTACTGCCTCAACACCAGAAAGAATGGGGTGGGAATTTAAGTACCAAATACCTCTGGACCACCCACCACCCACTCTATCCACCAAGAATAAAGCAGCCTCTGAGGGTGATACAAAGCCCAAGGATGACTAGGAGTTAAGAAGAGATGTTTGTTGGGACGACCCAGACTTGAACCTAGAGGAGATAAAAAGACAGCTGTGATGGCTACTTTCAATCTATTCAAAAACTACAATTCTAGCAAACACAGTTAACAGCAAGCATCCTTAAGGTCAGGGGCTCCTGAAGAGATTTTATAACCATATCCTTATGAACAGAGAATGATCTTTAGAATGAACGCTGGTCTCTAGCTGGTTAGCTGGTAGTTGGTGTCATATGCTTATGCAAACTCAAAGAGAAGACAAAGTTGATGGGGGAACAGATGGAAAAGAGTACCTACATGAGAAAGGAAAGTGTAAAGAAGAAAGTATAAGAAATAAAGAAAAGAAAAAGCACAAGGAGAAAATAATGATGAAAGATGGAATATAGTACAGCCCAAATTTAGTTTCAAGGAAAAACTAAAGAAATATAAAATAATTTAAAACTTTTTATAAATATAAAGCAAGTTAAAAAGAAATGTCATCTTTAGCCAACTGCAACATTAATCTAACTTAATCCTAAGTATTTAATGAAAAGAAATGTATACAATCCCTTCTGTTCTCATTTGATCCCATTACTATCTCATAGGCTTCTTGTGGTTTGAGGAATCACCCAATTTTTATCTATATTTTTTTAAAGCTTAAGGAAAAGCACAATGAAAAGCCAGGCTTCATTAACACATAGGTATTTTTAAAAATCACACAATTTCCAATGCAACAGGAACTTCATATATATCTTAGAGTAATTGCTTCAGAGTCTGCTGGTGTTTTTACTCAGACAAAAACAAAGAATGAGGTGCTAAACACACTGGTGTCACCTTTCTTTATGCTTCAGAGTTACATAATGGTTTTAACACTATCATCTTCAAAATCAATTTGAAGGAGTCTGAGCAATGGCAGCCCACTCCAGTACTCTTGCTTGGAGAATCCCATGGAGAGAGGAATCTGGTGGGCTGCAGTCCATGGGGTCGCTACGAGTCAGACACGACTGAGCGACTTCACTTTGACTTTTAACTTTCATGCATTGGAGAAGGAAATGTCACCCCACTCCAGTGTTCTTGCCTGGAGAATCCCACGGATGGGGGAGCCTGGTGGGCTGCCGTCTCTGGGGTCACACAGAGTCGGACACAACTGAAGTGACTTGGCAGTGGCAGCAGCAGCAGCAGAGCTCAAAAACTCAGTGGTATGTTTGTGATCTAAAAAGATGACCTTCATCGGCTATCCACTTCCCAAACCTCCTTGCCTGTCACCTGAAGATATGGCTANATGGGGGAGCCTGGTGGGCTGCCGTCTCTGGGGTCGCACAGAGTCGGACACAACTGAAGTGACTTGGCAGCGGCAGCAGCAGCAGCAGAGCTCAAAAACTCAGTGGTATGTTTGTGATCTAAAAAGGTGACCTTCATCGGCTATCCACTTCCCAAACCTCCTTGCCTGTCACCTGAAGATATGGCTAAAATTCAACCAACCTAAGGAATCCCTTGGCTACTTGTTAAAGTCCAGACTCTGAGCCCCACTTAAGAATCAATAATTCTGAATCTAGGGAGAAGGGAAATTTGCCTTTTTAGTAAAGGTCCCGGGTGATTTTAAATTCAGCCACACTTAAGAACCACTGCCACAGGAGCAGTCCTTATAGTATAAATCATGCATGATTTAGTTTTCTCATTTTGAGTGATGTATGACAGCAAAAATTTTGTGTCATGGGAACTATTACAATAGACATATAAAACTTTCACAAACAGCCTTTCAAAATTGTGTACCAAACCATCATTTGATCACCTTTAAAAAATCTATATAGGAGCCAGATAGTATCCTATGGGAACAAGTAGACGAGGGGAAAAAAAACTGCACCCCGACTGCTTCTGAATGTAATCAAGAGTAAAATGTTCACTCCAGCCACCTGTGAACAATCCCTGCTTGACATGTGACATAGAGAGCAGTCATTTGTTTTAGACTTCACGCCAGCACTTCTGTAGATTTATGGTGATAGAGATAGAAATTCATTTCCTTAGCTTTTAGTCCAATAGAAGCTAAATTCTCAATTTACTACTTCATGACCTTTGCCAGAAAAACCAGTTGAACACTCTAAAGAGAAAATTCTTTCTTTGGTTGTGTGATACATGGCCACAGAAGATGAAGGACTTGAAAAAACAGGAAGTGTTTTCAGCATGGTATCTCAAGTGGCGTAAGGAAATTTTAAAAAGTAAAATTTTGGCTAATCTAAGAATTGATTACAGTGTTTGCTAAATTCCTCCAGAGCTAATAGTTACTCTCTAAAGCTTTTCAGATTGACACCTTAAAACTAATTGGCTTAGTTCTTTTTAAAGTTCATCACCTATAATTAATGAACTAAAAGACTGGGAACATGAAGATTTTCAGGTCTGCAGTTTATAATCCCTTGGATTTTAGATTTACTTGACCCTTAGCCTCTCCGTTCCTTTAAACATCACATTTAGGCAAAAAATGGAAGAGAAGTTGCTACTCACTGCATTGATTACCTCAGAATCCTAGTAAATAGCTGAAATATATCTTTAGATATTGGAGTCTCCTTGTCCCAAGCTCTCTTAATTCCTACCTACCACTAGTATCACTCTCTTCAACAAAACATTAATTTGCATCTTCATTTTGCTGATGACAAAATGAAACAAAGATTGACTAAAGTCCTCCATCTTAATATCCTCATAAAAATCATTTGCTGTGTCCAACACAGACCCAGACACTAAAAGGCAGTCTTAGGTTAAAAGATATCTCTTTATTTTCACAATATGACTTGATTATATGTATCCACATTATAACAGAAAATAGAATCTAAGCCTAAGTAGTAATTTTTAGAACACTATGGTAATCCTAACAAATATGATGTAAAATACATTACAATCCAACCAGTCCATTCTGAAGGAGATCAGCCCTGGGTGTTCTTTGGAAGGAATGATGCTAAAGCTGAAACTCCAGTACTTTGGCCACCTCATGCAAAGAGTTGACCCACTGTAAAAGACTCTGATGCTGGGAGGGATTGGGGGCAGGAGGAGAAGGGGATGACAGAGGATGAGATGGCTGGATGGCATCACGGACTTGATGGACGTGAGTCTGAGTGAACTCCGGGAGATGGTGATGGACAGGGAGGCCTGGCATGCTGCAGTTCATGGGGTCACAAAGAGTCGGATACGACTGAACTGAACTGAATATTAATATCATGGTCTTCCCACTGGCTCAGTGCTAAAGAATCTGCCTGCCAAAGCAGGAGATATGGGTTTGATCTCTGGGTTGGGAAGAGCCCCTGGAGAAAGAAATGGCAACCCACTCCAATATTCTTGCCTGAGAAATTCCATGGAGGGAGGAGCCTGGTAGACTACAATCCATGGGGTCGCAAAAGAGTTGGACACGATTTTATGGCTAAACAGCAACAACAATATTAATATCTAGCTACAGTAATATTTATGTAAACTAGTCTGAGAGTACTCTAACAGTAAATAAAATATCAAATTAAAATAATGAATTTAATATAAAAATAAGAACAATGATGTATTGAGCACATGCTGTGTACCAAACACTATTCTAGAATTTTAAATACACATACTCTCTTTTTATACTCATTTTACAGGTGGAACACTTGTAAGAGGTTTTTGAGAGGTTCAGTAGTTTGCCCAAGTAGTTTGACTGTTTAAAAATGAAATTCAAACTTAGGTCTGTCTGATCACAAAGCTCATCTTCCTAAATATTATACCAACTCCTCTCTCCTTTCCTTAACTTTGAATACATTTTTTAAACATATCTTACTAGATTTGAATAAAGTTTCTTAAGAATTAAGACATGCTAGCTTGTCTCCATCTGTGGTGAAAGGAAAAGATGCTATTTTTTTATAGTCAGAAGGTCTACTTTGTTTGGACACTGCCCGTAATTTCTTTTTAGAACCTGAAAAGTCACTTGTGGACTCAGAGCTCCAGTAACTTCTCTCATAGGTGATTAGGGTAGGATGGTACTATCACCCCTGGACTGCCTGGACCATCCAAACAAATGTTCCCCCAAAGCCAACCTCAACAGTTATAACCACCACTATCCTCCATGAAGTCCACGGCAGAATAAGTTTAACTGCTGGCTTCATATTTTATAGAAGAAGAGACAGATGTTGAGTGTACTGTCCCCCAGAGCATCATAGTGTAGAATGATTTGAGATACCAGGGAAACTAGTACACAACAAATTTTTGAAATTTAAGAAATTTTGTGTTATTCAGTCTTAGAATACAAACCATAAAAATTAACACAATTTTTGGTCATCATTGGGAATAAAACTTCAGTATTTCTCATTGTTTGGCACAGATTCACTCAGTCAAATCTGTCCATCAGTCCTGTGTAGTTCAGGTGGTATGTATCTATTTTGAAACTGGTATTATAGTTACATTAAAGTTAGCTTGGGCTACCACTTTGACCTTAAAACATACCCTCAATTATACAACATACATGCACAGCCCAATGTGACATTAAATGAAACCTTAAAACCTGGCTGGCTGAATTTGCTATGAAAATGTCTCCAAAGGGAGAGAATGCCATTATTCTGAAAATAGGGACATTCCTAAAATGACTTAATAGGGACAGAGATTTGAATGAAATAATAAGAATGTCAATATAATCACAATTATCTACCAGAAGAAGAATGTGACAAATAGCAAATACTCTAAGTTGTTTGTGGTTTTGTTCTGTTTGCCTTGGTTTGGTGTGATGTGATGATAACAGGACACCCAGGGCAAATTTAATAACCTCAGATATGCAGATGACACCACCCTTATGGCAGAAAGTGAAGAGGAACTAAAAAGCCTCTTGATGAAAGTGAAAGAGGAGAGTGAAAAAGTTGGCTTAAAGCTCAACATTCATAAAATGAAGATCATGTCATCCGGTCCATCACTTCATGGGAAATAGATGGGGAAACAGTAGAAACAGTGTCAGACTTTCTATTTTGGGGGCTCCAAAATCCCTGCAGATGGTGACTGCAGCCATGAAATTAGAAGACACTTACTCCTTGGAAGGAAAGTTATGACCAACCTAGATAGCATATCCAAAAGCAGAGACATTACTTTGTCGACTAAGGTCCGTCTAGTCAAGGCTATGGTTTTT
>SJYV01047729.1:0-12685 GCA_006410875.1 Neotragus pygmaeus | reverse complement strand
AATACTGTATTGGTTTTGCATTTTTTAAATGCTTCATGTTTTTTTTTTTGAATCAGATTCCATTTGTCTGAATTTTTCCTATGGAAATGATCCATGTGTGTGTATATGTGTGCTGTGCTCAGTCATGTCTGTCTCTTTGTGACCGCATGAATTGTAGCCAGCCAGTCTTCTCTGTCCGTGGAATTTTCCAGGCAACAATACTGGAGTGGGGTGCCATTTCCTATTCCAGGGGATCTTCCAAACCCAGGAATTGAATCTGTGTCTCCTGTGTTCCCTTCATTGGTAGGCAGATTCTTTACCACTGTGCCACCTGGGAATCCCTAAATGACCCATAGTCTGGGAAATAAAAGACCATATACAGAGACGTTGATTGTATCATTATTTATAGTAGGAAAAAATAAAAGTAAGCTAAATTTCTAGCAATAGTCCTAATGAGTTCCCTGATTTCGGTAGTAAACAGACAGTATTTATAACATGAGAAAATGCTAAGAGAAAAACAGTGAAAGAGAAAAGTGGGTCCTCAGTATTATTTCCAACATGCAGGAAAATAGACATAGTATGAATGTGGGACATAAATATGCTAAAATATGTCCAGTAATGGTTTAAAAGTGTAGGATGTGGATTTTCTTATCACTATGTATTTTCCAAATTTATTACAATGAGTGACATTACATTAAAATGAAAACTTTGACTTAATAAGTTGATTTCCTAAAATACTGGCATCAAAGGAAGAAATTATAAAGGAAAAAGCTAACATATTTACTTTCTAAACATTAATAATGAAGGTTTTTATTTAAATAAAATTATAAATAAAAATAAAAGCTAAAGTACAAAGTGAATGTGGGAAATGGAACATAGATGGTAATTTGTTAATATTTTTAATACTAAAAACATTTTAAAATAGTAAAAATTAGATATCTTAATATATATATTATATGACATCATATATGTTAAGAATATTTGCTTCTATGCTGTGTTAGACATATTAAGATTCTATTCTATAATAGTATATATGCAAGTCTGTGTAGTATTTAAATATTCATAATATATAAAACTAGTAAAATAGACAAATCAAAATAAACAGATCAGTAGAATAATCAAATATAAAATTTCCAAAGTGTAAACACAAATGGGCATTGTCTAAGCTTAATTATAAGTGTGGCACCAGAAAACATTAAATTGTCAACCCAGAAAAGTCTACTACACTAAGATCAGGGGCAGTGAGAGACCCAGAGTGGGCAACTCTAAGTCAATGCACTGAAGAATTTTTCAACCCAACATTCTAATGAGCCCTCCTAGTCACAGAAGTGGCTCACTTCTTCCTGTTAAATGCTAATGCTCCCCACCTGCTTACAGATAATGCAGAGAGCTCTGCCTTATAGAACAGCATGAACCTTCCTCAGGATTTTCCCCTACTTTCTTAACTGGCAATCAGACCAATGATTTAGATTAAATTGCTATACAACATGGAATGGGAAATGATGAGCCTGTGGAAGTGGAAAAGGGATCAATTGAGTTTTACAGCGAGAGAAATTGAAATAGAGGTGCTGATTTTCACTCAATATCATTATGACAGTTTTACCTGGGGAAGTAGAAATACAGCTTGGTTTTCCTCTTCAGTTCTAAACTGTTGCACTAATTATATGTTGACTGAGATTTATAAGAGAACAGTACATATCACTCCTGAAAGCACTAACAGAAGGAGATTTGTGTTCTCTTTTGCTAAGTTTTCTGTCATTATTGGTATTGAAATACATTTTTGTTTATGGAGTATTTGTTCCATAAGTCATTAACGATTGAATTTCTAAAGATACTCAAGTCATCACTGTTAAACTTTCATTAGGCAATTTTACTATGTATTTTATATAGAATATGATTCTGGAACTCAATTATGTATTATTTTTACCTCTAAATACAAAAAGTTACAGTAAATGCTAAAATAATGCAAATCAAGTGGGAGAAGAAATGTGGTCAACACCTGTATAGAATTTCATTTATTGTACCTTGAACTATTTTTCATTTTACTTGTGACTGTTTTTCTCACATCTACATCCTTCACATGCCCTTTTTTTTTTTTTTTTTTTTGGAATCAGAGTGGAGAAGCAGAGAATAAGGAACCTGGGAAGAGAGGGGCTGGGGGTCAAGGTTTCTCTAGCAGGGGAATACCTGTAGGGACAAGCAAAATTAGGGTCANCTTTTTTTTTTTTTTTTTTGGTGGATTCCAATACCTAACATAGCACCTTTCCCATATAATTTCTATGGATTTTTGTTCCTAGGGCTGGATCAATGACCTGAAAGCAAATCTTGTATTGCACTGAGGATTCAAGCTCAGATACATTCATTTATTCATGGAATGTGTAATGAGTTTCTTTTTTATGCCAAAACATATGCTGCTGCTAAGTCGCTTCAGTCATGTCTGATTCTGTGCGACCCCATAGATGGCAGCCCACTAGGCCCCTCTGTCCCTGGGATTCTCCAGGCAAGAATACTGGAGTGGGGTGTCATTTCCTTCTCCAATGCATGCATGTATATTAAGTCACTTCAGACGTGTCTGACTCTGTGGGAACCCATGGACAGCAGCCCGCCGTGCTCCTCTGTCCACAGGATTCATCAGGCAAGAATACTAAGACATATACTAGGCATTGAATATAGTGTATTGACTAAATCATGCTCTCTGCTCCCAAAGGACTCACATCTTTAAAGACCTTGAAGTTCACAGATGCTAAAGCTGAAAACTACTGGATATCAAAGACACTCCATGAGTGCTGACTCTAGGTAGAAATAATAACTTAATTTACAAAGTAAAATCATTGGTCTGATTAAAAAAAAATTGATTTCATCACAATTCATTGTGACACTCAAATTAAAAAAAAATTTAAAGCTATATCTTAATGTATTGCTGCTAAGTCACTTCAGTCATGTCTGACTCTGTGCGACCCCATAGACGGCAGCCCACAGGGCTCCCACATCCCTGGGATTCTCCAGGCAAGAATACTGGAGTGGGCTGCTATTTTCTTCTCCAATGCATGAAAGTGAAAAGTGAAAGTGAAGTCGTTCAGTCATGTCCGACTCTTCGCAACCCCATGGACTGCAGCCCACCAGACTCCTCCGTCCATTGGATTTTCCAGGCAAGAGTACTGGGGTGGGGTGNTTTCTTCTCCAATGCATGAAAGTGAAAAGTGAAAGTGAAGTCGTTCAGTCATGTCCGACTCTTCGCAACCCCATGGACTGCAGCCCACCAGACTCCTCCGTCCATTGGATTTTCCAGGCAAGAGTACTGGGGTGGGGTGCCATTCCCTTCCCCGATCTTAATGTATTATTCAGATTCAAATTTTACTAAAATCATTCAAGAATCTGTTATAGTATTTTGTAGGCTCAATAAAGGACAGAAATGGTATGGAACTAACAGAAGTAGAAGATATTAAGAAGAGGTGGCAAGAATATATAGAAGAACTGTACAAAAATATCTTCATGACCCAGATAATCATGATGGTGTGATCACTCACTTAGAGCCAGATATCCTGGAATATGAAGTCAAGTGGGCCTTAGGAAGCATCACTATGAACAAAGCTAGTGGAGGTGATGGAATTCCAGTTGAACTATTTCAAATACTAAAAGATGATGCTGTGAGAGTGCTGCACTCAACATGCCAGCAAATTTGGAAGACTCAGCAGTGGCCACAGGACTGGAAAATGGCAGTTTTCATCCCAATCCCAAAGAAAGGCAATACCAAAAAACGATCAAACTACCACNATTTCAAATACTAAAAGATGATGCTGTGAGAGTGCTGCACTCAACATGCCAGCAAATTTGGAAGACTCAGCAGTGGCCACAGGACTGGAAAATGGCAGTTTTCATCCCAATCCCAAAGAAAGGCAATACCAAAAAACGATCAAACTACCACACAATTGCACTCATCTCACATGCTGGTGAAGCAATGCTCAAAATACTCCAAGCCAGGCTTCAGCAATAGGTGAACCATGAACTTCCAGATGTTCAAGATGGTTTTAGAAAAGGCAAAAGAATGAGAGATCAAATTGTCAACATCTTCTGGATCATTGAAAAAGCAAGAGAGTTCCAGAAAAAAAAAAAAATCTATTTCTGCTTTATTGGTTATGCCAAAGGCTTTGAGTGTGTGGATCAAATAAACTGTGGAAAACTTTGAGATGGGAATAACAGACCATCTGGCTTGACTCTTGAGAAATCTGTATGCAGGTCAGGAAGCAACAGTTAGAACTGGACATGGAACAACAGACTGGNTCAAATAAACTGTGGAAAACTTTGAGATGGGAATAACAGACCATCTGGCTTGACTCTTGAGAAATCTGTATGCAGGTCAGGAAGCAACAGTTAGAACTGGACATGGAACAACAGACTGGTTCCAAATAGGAAAAGGAGTATCTCAAGGTTGTACCTTGTCACCCTGCTTATTTAACTTGTATGCAGAGTACATCATGAGAAATGCTGGGCTGGATGAAGCACAAGCTGGAATCAAGATTGTCAGGAGAAATATCAATAACCTCATATATACAGGTGATACCACCTTTATGGCAGAAAGTGAAGAAGAACTAAATAGCCTCTAGATGAAAGTGAAAGAGGAGAGTGAAAAAGTTGGCTTAAAGCTCAACATTCAGAAAAATAAGATCATGGCATCTGGTCTCACCACTTCATGGCACATAAATGGGGAAACAGTGGAAACAGTGACTTGCTTTATTTTTCTGGGCTCCAAAATCACTGAAGATGTTGTCAGAAGCCACGAAATTAAAAGACACTTTCTCCTTGGAAGGAAAGTTAAGACCAACCTGGACAGCTATTAAAAAGCAGAAATATTACTTTGCCAACAAAAGTCCATTTAATCAAGGCTATGGTTTTTTCCAGTAGTCATGTATAGATGTGAGAGGTGGACTATAAAGAAAGCTGAGTGCTGAATAATTGATGCTTTTGAACTGTGGTGTTGGAGAAGATTCTTCAGAGTCCTTTGGACTACAAGGAGATGCAACCAGTCTATCCTAAAGGAGATCAGTCCTGGGTGTTCATTGGAGGGACTGATGTTGTAGCTGAAACTCCAGTACTTTGGACACTTGATCCGAAGAGCTGACTCATTTGAAAAGACCCTGATGCTGGGAAAGGTTGAAAGCATAAGGAGAAGGGGACGACAGAGGATGAGATGGTTGGATGGGATCACTGACTTAGTGGACATGGGTTTTGGTGAACTTCGGGAGTTACTGATGGACAGGAAGTCCTGTCATGCTGCGGTCCATGGGGTCGCAAAATGTCAGACATGACTGAGTGACTGAACTGAACTTAACTGAGGGTTTTTGCGTACATAATGCAATATATCTAATGTCTTCTTTCATTTCATCTTTTGTGCAAATAAGCAGTCACTCAAGCCTGCATTATTCCAGCCCTTAGAACATAGCAGTAATTAAGGTTTTTTTCTGCACTCAATTTTGAAAACAGTAGTCTTAGTTAAAGCCCATCTCAACTGCAACTTCTTCTGTGATATTTTCCATGATTCATCGTAAATGTACAACCTACTCACCTGTTTTTACTCCTGTAATTCTCTGCTCTGTCTTCATACTCAGAGGAAAGGAAAATATTAAAAAAAGAATTAACAAAAAATATACCATGGAAATTCCTTTATTCATGTTATGAGAAAAATTCAATATGCCATGGAGTTCAATTTGCCAATTGTAAGAATATAAACTGTAGTTTTAAAATTTGTTCCGTTTGAAAGGTGATCTCAAAACATACTAGAGAAATATGGTCCATCACTCTGATGGTTCTGAGGCTTTGATTCCATGCAGATTTAAAATATTAAAAAAAACATAAAATGTTTAGTGTGCACGCAACATGATAATAATGTTCAATGCTTGTTGCAGTCCTACAAATTTGTATTCGAGTCACAAATCATCTATTCAGTCCAGCAAGTCTCAATAATCCCATCTTCAAAATAGTAATAGTAATATTTAACAGCATAAATGTATTGTGAATAATAAATGATTCGAACAAGCAAAAGCTTAAAATAGTGCCTTTAAGAGTCAGTCGATAAATGCTGATTTTTGTTTTATTAGCTCATGCTCTTAAGGAAAGTGAGCATCTGTCTTCAACATAGCAAAATATACTAAGATATTTGCTTTCTGGAATTTATAGGATGATGTTTATTCCTTGCTAGACCCTGCCTAAATTTTAGATTTATTTTTTACCTTCTGTTGACTTATCTTTCTATGTCTACCTTCTGTTAATTTTTCTTGCTAACTGAAAGATACCACACAAATGTAATGGAAGGTGAAATCAACTATAACAGTATTAAAGGATAAGGCAAAATATTTGTTGGAGCTTTGTCATTAAAATATTATGGAAAAACCCAAATAGATTTCTTGGGCATCCCATATTTTGTATGAGATGATTATGCAAAAATTGCATGCTTTTTTAAATCACAAAAATTTTATTTATAGTGTCTAATAGGTCAATGACAATAAGAAAATCACCTACAACCATGTTTTTGTGATACATTATGTATAAAATATGTTGCTTAGAAGTTTCATGCATAGATCATCATTGTTCACAAGACAAATTTGTAAATCACATTTTATTGTTATATTTTCAGTGAAGAAATTTAGGCTCATAAAAATAGTGAAAGCAACTTGGCTACATCATGTGTGGTAATTTAACAGGTTCACATATTTCTATCAACCCCACCAGGTTCCTTGTCCATAAAATGTAGGTGAAAATGGTATTTATTTTTAGAGTTGACATCCTCTAAAATAAAATTAAATATTGTATTTATAGTTTCTTTGTGAAACATCCATTGATATAAGCATGCTATTACAATTACTCTTACTACTGTTATTTCACTGATCATTTACTTCTTCAGTTATTGCTTTAGCAGTTTTTATCTTCTCTAAAACTCAACATCATTAAGATGGTTTCTTCAGTTCTCTTCTATTACTTTTAAGATCAAGAATTTCCTAATCAGTGTTAAAGGCATAAAAGTCATCAGATTATACTATCTATTTACTGCAGCGAAAGTGCTGAAATCTCACTTCATTCCCAATCTGAAGACATTACTGTAGTCATAAAGCTGTGGAAACAATACATTAAATACGTAGTCTCATTTATTCTCCTGGGTAGACATTGATCCTTACTCAGAAAAAATACCTATCATTTTGTTTTCAATTCAGACTTGCCAAGGAAATGGTTGAAACAGAAATAATCATGGAAATTGGCAAATATAATAAAACAACATTTGGTACCTGTCATATTTTTTTCTGTTGAATTAACCTCTGCTTGTTGAATGTCTGCATTTAAGCAAAGAGAAAGATAGAAATAAAATGAAAACTTTAGAGAAAATCTCTAAGAACGAGGGAAAAGTCATAATCTACATCTTGGCAAGTACACTTTTTCATTTCCTTCTGTTGGATTCAATTTCAGTTCAGTTCAGTTGCTCAGTCATGTCCAGCTCTTTGTGAACCCATGAATCGCAGCACGCCAGGCCTCCCTGTCCATCACTAACCCCTGGAGTTCACTCAAACTCATGTCCATTGAGTCAGTGATGCCATCCAGCCATCTCATCCTCTGTTGTCCCCTTTTCCTCCTGCCCCCAATCCTTCCCAGCATCAGAGTCTTTTCCAATGAGTCAACTCTTTTCATGAAGTTGCCAAAGTACTGGAGTTTCAGTTTTAGCATCATTCCTTCCAAAGAACTCCCAGGGCTGATCTCCTTTAGAATGAGCTGGTTGGATCTCCTTGCAGTCCAAGGGCTTCTCAGGAGTCTTCTCCAACACCACAGTTCAAAAGTATCAATTCTTCAGTGCTCAGCTCTCTTCACAGTCCACCTCTCACATCCATACATGACCATTGGAAAAACCATAGCCTTCACTAGACGGACCTTTGTTGGCAAAGTAATGGCTCTGCTTTTCAATATGCTATCTAGGTTGGTCATAACTTTTCGTCCAAGGAGAAGCATCTTTTAAGTTTAGAAGATACTTGATGTTGGTCAAAGTGTTACAGAATATTTATTCTTTGCAAAGAAGACTGTGAGGCCCTAGAGTCAAATAAGAAATCACAGAGTTTGTTTTTAGCAGTTCTATAAATGATGTGACTTAAGGCAAAGCAAGTCACCTTCTGAGATTCACTGAGGTCAATTTTGATAGAAGGTCATTGAATTGAATGATGTCTAGGTATACCTCTACCTCCAAATTATAATGTAGTGAGTGACTGTCATAAATAACTTAGGAAAAATGGAACAGTTCTTTTTATAAAATTCTAACATAGTGACCTATCAACATTCATAATGAATTTTAAGTACTAATGTGTGTTGGGCTGAAAGGAGATCAAGTCAGTCAATCCTAAAGGAAATTAACCCTGAATATTCATTGAAAGGACTGATGTTGAAACTCCAATATTTTGGCCACCTAATGTAAAGAGCCAACTAATTGTAAAAGATCCTGATGCTGGGAAAGATTGAGGGCAGGAGGAGAAGAGGTCGGCAGAGGATGAGATGTTTGGATAGAATCACCAACTCAATGAACATGAATTTGAGCAAACACCAAGAGATAGAAAAGGACAGAGAAGCCTGGTATGATGCAGTTTATGGGATCACAAAGAGTTGGACATGACTTGCAACTGAACAAGTGTGTTTATGTATTTCCTGAATTTCATTCAGTATGGTTTGCAAGGGGCTTCCCAGGTGGCACAGGTAAAAAATCTACCAGCCATTGCAGGAGGCACAAGAGATATGGATTTGATCCCTGATCTGCAAGATCCCCTGGAGTCAGAAATGGCAATTTGCTCCAGTATCTTTGTTTGGAAAATTCCATGGAGAAGAGGCTGGTGGGCTACAGTCTATGGGATCACAAAGAGTCGGACATGACTGAGTGTACTCATGCACACACATACAACACACACATACCCCAAGTTTACAAGATCCTGGATATCAGGCAACAAGGAACAGTGATCATGGGAGCTGGGAAACAAAGGAAGTGAGTCTTACTCTTTCCCAGTCTCATTGCCCTGAAGGTTTCCAATATGCAGTGCAGTCATGCAGGCACCTGAGGATTCTTACAATATCTATAAATTGAAACAATAGTTGAGCTTTGGAAACACAGATGGTTAGAGTTCAAATTCTGAAATATTGAGAGAGACACCTCTAAATATCTGAATGTAGTTTGTTATCTTTGAACATTCTGCAGGCCAGCACATGTAGACTAAAGAACTATCTGAGATTGGGGGAAAGAAGAACATCAGATAGGAAGTGAAGGCCAGAAGTAGTGCTTAGTCCCATAGGCCAAACCAGAAAAGTCTCATGATTCTTGGGGCATTGGGTCTCATCTCCAAGAAGGATTTCACACAAAAGGGGTTTTCCCAATAGTTAGTAATAATTAACCCTAGACTAATACTGTCCTGACCATACCTAACAACTTTTTAAATAACAGGAAATGATCTAACTGTCTGCATGAAACTACTGCATGTAAAATGGATGCTCATTTTTTTTTTTCTTCCAAAAATAGAACCACCCAAGGTGAAATTTATGCTTGGTATCTATAAGATTACCAGAAATAAAAGATTACCAGAAATAAAAATAAGTTAGAATATATAAAATGTAATAAGAAGCAAAATCAATCAAACATAGATTCAGTTGTGCCATAGATGGAAATCAGTGATTAGCAGACAAAGACGTGAAAATAATTATTATATTCTATGTGGTTATAAATATAAGTATAGATCAAGAAGATATATGAAAGACTGAAACTGAGCATAAAAATTTGAGATAAGTGATATATTAGACAACACTATTGGTAGAAGAAACATTGCCCAATAAAAGATTATTGGGCTTCAAAAAAAAAAAAATTAGAAACTAAAATGAAATGCAGAATTAAAAGTGAAAGTAACTCCACAAAAATTCAAGTAAGAATTAGTGAATCATGGAAAAAATGATAACAACCTAAAATGATGCTATTGAAATCTCAAAGGAAAAAGAAAGACAAAAAATAATTTTGAATACATAATGATGGAAATTTTCTAAATTTGATGACAACTATAAACTTAAAGATCCAATGAGTTCAATGAATCCAAGTGTATGCTACACGAATGTACACAGACATACAATATGATAAAACTGCAGTGTGCTGGACATAATCAGATAGTTCAAAGTTAGCAATAAAAGATTCCCAAACCATCAGAGGAAAGTAAACAGGAAACCTACAGAGGAACACTGATGAAGGAGATACAATGTGTCTTGCCCCAAACAACACAAATTTGAAGAGTGTGGGGCAATCTTTTAAATTCTACGAGAAAAAGAAAATTGTCAACTTGGAATTCTATACCCAGATAATTACCATTAAAAATAAAAAATACATTAAAGGCAGTTTTAGACAAGCAATGGTTGAATAAAATATGTCACCAACAGAGCACTTCAAGAAATACTTTACAGCTCTTCAGGACATCAGAAGGACACTCAGATGAACGTAAAAAATAGAGAAGGAAGAAAATAATAGCTATATAGATAAATACAGGAGTGCAATTTTTATTCAAATCAATTTTAAAAATAGTTGTTTAAGTAACAGTCTTGTAACATAAAGTTGTGGAGAAGGAAAAGGCAACCCACTCCAGTATTCTTGCCTGGAAAATTCCATAGACAGAGGAGCTTGGCAGGCTACAGTCAATGGGGTCTCAAAGAGTTGGACATGACTGAGGGATTGAGCACAATATAGTTTTGTGACCATATATAAAAGTAAATTGTATAGCAGCAATGACACAAACATTGGAGAGGATTCAAGTATTTTACTTAATAGAATATTATAGTAAACTACTTATACTATCTGAGAAGTAGTATATCTTTTGAAGGTAGAAAGTAGTAAGTAAATGATGTAAAACTAAATAAACCACTAAAATTACAAAAGGATTATAGTTAATACATTGACACAGGTAAAACTGATTTATACAAGCTATTAAATTAATAAAAAAGTAAACAATAGGAGAAAGTGAGCAAAGAAACAATAAGATAAACAGAAAGCAAAATAACAAAATAATATATTGAAATATAATCAAATCAATTTCTCTCTATGACAAACCTAGACAGCATATTCAAAAGTAGAGATATTGTTTTGCCAACAAAGATCCATATAGTCAAAGCTATAGTGTTTCCAGTAATCATGTATGGATGTGAAAGTTGGATCAGAAAAAAGGCTGCAGGCTGAAGAATTGATGCTTTTGAGGTGTGGTGTTGGAGAATACTCTTGAGAGTCCCTTGGACTGCAAGGAGATCAAAGCAGTCAATCCTAAAAGAAATCAATTCTGAATATTCATTGGAAGGACTAATGCTGAAGCTGAAGCTCCAATACTTTGCTTACCTGATGCAAAGAACTGACTCATTAGAAAAGACCCTGATGGTGGGAAATATTGAAAGCAGGAAGAAAAGGGGACAACAGAAGATGAGATGCTTGGATGGCATCACAAACTCAATGGACATGAGTTTGAGCAAGCTCCAGGAGAGGATGATGGACAGGGAAGCCTGGCGTGCTGCAGTCCATGGGGTCACAAAGAGCTGGATATGACTGAGTGACTGAACAACAAATTAGATCGATAGTTACCTTCCATGTAAACAGTCTAAATAGCACAGTTATCTGACTTTTACACAGTTTATCTCAGTTTGGATATAAAAGGACAGACCAACTATATGCTGCCTAAGAACACAATGATTAAATATAAAAACTCAAACAAGGTCAAAGCAAAAGGAAGAAAAATTAAATTCTTCACTCTGGAGGGGAATTTCAGAGCAAAGAATAATGCTAGGTTAAACAAAGTAATTTAATAATCATAATGGGATTAGTCCAAAAAGGGGACATAACACTCCTAAATGTTCATCTAACTAATAGTAGTACCAAAACTGACATAAAACTAACAGCTATGAAATTAAAGGGAAAATGGTTAAATTCACAAAGCTAGAGATTTCAACACCTCTTTTCTTGATAATTAAGGGAATAATTAAACATGAAACCAGTTATTATATCAAAGATTCAAAGAGTATGATCAACCAAGTTGAACCTAATATTTATAGAATACATACTGATGGAAGACTATTATTAAGATACATTAAATAATATTTAAATAAATGGAAATATATGCCCTGCTCATGGGTTAATAGACTCAATGTTGTTAAAATATCCATTCTCCCCAAATAGATTAATAGGTTCAATGCAGCCATAATCCAAACCCCAGAACCATTATTTTTTTCATGAGTTAACAAACTAATGCTGAAATATATATATGGAAATGCAAAAGTCCTAGAAATATTAAAAAAATATCAATTAAGAAAGATTACAGTTGGGAGTTTCAGTTCAGTTCAGTTCAGTCACTCAGTCGTGTCCGACTCTTTATGATCCCATGAATTGCAGCACGTCAGGCCTCACTGTCCATCACCAACGCCTGGAGTTCACTCAGACTCATGTCCATTGAGTCAGTGATGCCATCCAGCCATCTCATCCTTGGTCGTCCCCTTTTCCTCCTGCCCCCAGTCCCTCCCAGCATCAGAGTCTTTCCCAATGAGTCAACTCTTCGCATGAGGTGGCCAAAGTACTGGAGTTTCAGCTTTAGCATCAGTCCTTCCAAAGAAATCTCAGGGCTGATCTCCTTTAGAATGGACTGGTTGGATCTCCTTGCAGTCCAAGGGACTCTCAAGAGTC
>SJYV01047725.1:0-22956 GCA_006410875.1 Neotragus pygmaeus | reverse complement strand
TGGTGATGGTTCCTGTGCTCCTGGTCCTCCCAGGCAGGATCGGCAAGCCTGACACTCAGCCGGGCAGGGCCTGCAAACCCCTTGCCACTGGGCGTGGTCACCGGCCAACGGCAGCGGCCTGCTGGACCACAGGCTCTTGGGCTCAGCCCAGATCTACCTAATGAGAACCTGCATTTGACCACGACGCCGGGTGACTCGCAGGCACATGATGTTGCAGAAGCTCCAGGTCTGCAGCTGGGAGGGTACTAGGGTGGCTGGACTTGCTTCTCCAGCACCTTTGGCTCAGCTGTGTTTTTTCACAGCAACTGGGGTGACTGGTCCAAACTGGGATGCCCAAGGGTTGATGTTGAGAAGAGATGAGAACATTCTGGACTTTGGGGACCCTAAACTTGTCTTCCTCCACTGTTTTCACCCAGTGCTTCAGATAGAAACCTGTCCATCACCCAGAAGCCTTCCTTCTCTTGAGCTTCCACCCTGTCTGGTCACTGAGCCCTGGGCTGTACCTCCTAGGAAGGGAGGAGGTCTGTCCTCTGCCCATACTCATGGTCAGTCTCTCCTTCTTGCCTGGATGACTCTTATAGGCCCTAAAGTTCTTGTGTCTCCTGCAGACCTGCCTCTGAGCCACTTTTCACCTAGCATGCAGAATGACGAAAAACTCCAACTCTTACCACGTCAGGCTCCTGCGTAAACCTCAGAACCCCAGCCTATTGGCCCATCTTCACAGAAAGGTCCAAATTCTTGACAGGGCCTGGGCTCCTGGCCCGAGCTGGCCCCGCCTTACATTGTGCTGCCCTCCTCCCACTCCTTGCTTGGCAGGCATCAGTCTCCTCTCACCTGCTGATGCTCCAAGCTCATCCCTTTGCCACATGCGGCCTTTGTCCAGTTGGGTCCCTGGCCTGGTGCACCTTCCCCTCCCCTCTTTTCCTCTGGTCAATTGCTATCTCACCCTTGAGCTGCCATTTCCTCTGGGAGGCCTTCCTGTGCCCCAGATAATACCAGGACTTCCTGACCTTTGCATCCTGTGCCCCATGCTTTGCCCCTGGGCACTTGTCACGGTGCTGATTCTGGGGTCGTGCTGTGGGTACCTGCTGGGGGCTGGTGAGCACCAGCAGTGCCTTCCTCCTGCATCCCCTGCCTGGCACCATCAGCACTGCGGGCTCCCCTCTAGCAACCCCTCTCCACTGGCACTGGAGTGATCTGGAAGAAGTGCCAGCCCTCTTGTACCATGCTGGCATGAAATTCCCTGGCAGAGCCCAGGGGTCACTAAGTGGATGAGTGAATGACTGAATCATGAAGGAATCTACATGGGAAAAAATCATGCAATTTCCAAATAATGATTAAGACAGTAAATAATAGGTGAGTAGTGTTTGCCTTCTCCCGCTCAGCGCGTCGCAGAGCCACTGACCTCCGTGCAAGAGGTGTCACCATCATTTTATTCTAGCTACTTGTGTTGGGGCCGGATTTACTCATGCGAAAGTGCGGGAACCATCAGGGCTGAACTGGATGCATGTTACACCTGTATCCCCCAGGTAACCAGCACTCAAACTCAGATGCAGGATGTTTCCAGCCCCCTGAGGGTCCCCTCCCAGCACCTGCCCCACCCTAGAGGCAACCACTGTTTTGGCCCCTATCACCTCAGGAGTTTTGTCTGTTCTTGAACTTTGCATCAATGGAGCAATCTTTTATGCCTGTCCTTTTTTAGTCCAATAACTTCTGTGAGGTTCAGCAAGTTGAGTGTGTGTGTGTGTGTGTGTGTTCCATTCTTTTTCCTTGCTGCGTAGTATTCCATGGCACAGATCTGTCACTGCTTGTTGTCTGTGCCTGGCATCTTATAGGACAAAGGTGGAGCATATGGGGTGTTTGGTAGCATGTCTGTGGTCACACATTTAGTCAGTTCTGTTTTCTGTCAAGACTTGTGCTTATTCTCGATCTTCCCACCATCTTTCTGGACAAAGTATGTTGATTGGGAAGCAGTTATCCAGGGCAGGGCAGAGGTTTCCCAGGAGCAGAGAAAAGGAAGGAAGCGTGAGCCCTGGATATGATACCTTGGCCACATCAGATCATCTCCCTAAACCACATCCTTCTCCCTACACAGATGGGAATGGCCCCCTTCAAAAAACTGCTGTGTGAAAAACTAATTCAAAAAGATACATACTCCTTTATGTGAATGTACTGCGCTGTTGCTTAGTCGCTCAGTCATGTCCAACTCTTTGCAATCCCATGGACTGTAGCCCACTAGGCTCCTCTGTCCATAGGGATTCTCCAACAAGAATACTGGAGTGTGTTTCCACGCCCTCCTCCAGGGGATCTTCCCAACACAGGGACTGAACCCATATCTCCCACATTGCAGGCAGATTCTTTACCAGCTGAGCTACCAGGGAAGCCTTCTATATTCATAGCAACACTATTCTCAATAGCCAGAACATTAGAAGCAACCTAAATGCCCGTCAACAGATGAATGGATAAAGAAGATGTGGTGTATATATACACAATGGAATATTACTTAGCCGTAAAAAAAGAATGAAGCCACGCCATTTACAGCAACATGGATGGACCTGAGATGATCATTTGAAGTAAAGTAAGTAAGACAGAGACAGATGCCAAATGATATCACCCATATGTGGAAGCTAAGAAATAGTACAAATGAACTTATTTGCAAAACAGAAATAAACTCAGCTGTATAGAAAACGAACTTATGGTTAACCAAAGGGGAGATGAAAGGGGAGGGGTAAATTGAGAGTAGGAGATTAGCAGATGTATTTGTGTGTGTGTGTGTGCGCGTGTGTGTGTGTTCAGTCATGTCTGACTCTGTGACCTCATGGCCTCGCCAGGCTCCCCTGTCCATGGAATTTTCCAGGCAAGGATCCTGAACTGGGTTGCCATTTTCTCCTTCAGGAGATCTTCCCTACACAGGGATCAAACCTGCATCTCTGGTATCTCCTGCATTGGCAGGCCGATTCTTTACCTTTGTGCTGCCTGGGAAGCCAGGATTAGCAGATACACACTACTTTATATATAAAATAGATAAATAACAAGGTCCTGTTGAACAGCACAGGAAACTATATTCAATATCCTGTTATAAACTATAATGGAAAAGAATCTGAAAAGGTATATATATCTGAAAAGGTATATATATCTGAATCACTTTGCTATACACTTAAAACATTATAAATCAACTATATGTCAATCAAAATAAATTAATTAACAGAAAAGAATCAGTGTGTCTCCAGTAACATCAAATCTCCAAACAAGTGAAGAAATGCACCGTCTTGCTGTGTGATCTCGGGCAGGCTCCTGCCGTCTCTGGCCTCTCCGGTCACCTCCTCTGAGAAGCCGGAGGTGGGCTCTGCCCCGGGCCCCAGCCGCCCTCAGTCTGTGAGGCTCTGTGTCTGGGGCCTCTCGGGTCAGGTGATTTGGTCTGAGACTCCGCTGCTCTGCGGGGCCAGGCGGGGGCCACGCCGGGGCAGCGAGGGCCAAGTTTGTTTGACTTGAGTCCATCCCCTGGTGTCGGTGAATTCACTTTTGTTTATTTTCCTGAGAAACTACACAAGCCAGTGAGACTAAGCAGTCCACGCCAGACGTGCGTTTTCACTGTAAAAATATTTTTGCGGGTCAGAAAATTGCACCAAAATGTTTTTACAGGCAAAACGCTGCCGTGTGCTGCTCGGCTCTGTGCCTGGCTGGCGGCAGCGGATTGGGCTCCGTATGTGAAATGTGTCTGGGACCACATTTCAATAATAATAAACAACAAACACATAGGAAGCACTTATTATTTATCTGTTAGTTTGCCAGTAAGTGCTGGTGTGATGCTTTCGCCCTCACCTCTCTCTCTGTGGTCAGTGTGATTATCATCACTTTCACGTCACAGGTGAAGGACATGAGGCCCAGCGAGGCTGAGTGACTCCTCTAAGATCACACAGCCTGCAAGGAGCTGAGCCAGAATTAGACGCCAGGCCTGTCTGACCTCAGAGGCTGGGTTCTTACTCACCATAGTGCACTTCTGAGGCCCTAAATTATGCCTGGGACAAACACTGGATTCTTCCATCAATATATTTTGTGTCACCAGTGTTTCCAGCAGTTTTCTAGGATGAAAGTGAAAGTGAAGTTACTCAGTTATCTCCGACTCTTTGCGACCTCATGGACTATAGCCTACCAGGCTCCTCCGTCCATGCGATTTTCCAGGCAAGAGTACTGGAGTGGGGTGCCATTGCCTTTTCCAGGGGATCTTCCCGACCCAGGGATTGAACCTGGGTCTCCTGCATTGTAGGCAGATGCTTTACCATCTGAGCCACCAGGGAANGCTCCTCCGTCCATGCGATTTTCCAGGCAAGAGTACTGGAGTGGGGTGCCATTGCCTTTTCCAGGGGATCTTCCCGACCCAGGGATTGAACCTGGGTCTCCTGCATTGTAGGCAGATGCTTTACCATCTGAGCCACCAGGGAACTTATCTGTAAAAGCGTCATAAATGCCAACTTGCTGCCAGTCTAGAGAGAGCTCAGAACATTGCCTGTGTTCAGGACTATTAGAGTCACAGAGGCTTTGAAGATCACATCCAATAACCCAAGGGAGTTTGTTGACTAACCTCCTCTCTGAGGACAGGGCCACCATAATCCATCCCAGTGTCCCTGGGCCTGGTACAGATTCACTGCTCAGGGATGCTTGGTCATAGATGATGCGGAGTTAGGGTCCCGCTGCCTCTGAGTGATGGCCCCCTGCTCTGGCTCTGCTGAGAAGCACCCCCAGGGCAAGGGCGGTCGAAGACCATCTGCGGAGCCCATGCTCCAGCAATAGGGAGGACGGCACAGCCCTGGGGCCTGTCCAAGGGTTAGCTCACAGCTGGGCCCACGACATCCTCTGGTGGAAGCTTCCAGAGGGTGTATGTGCGGNGAGTTAGGGTCCCGCTGCCTCTGAGTGATGGCCCCCTGCTCTGGCTCTGCTGAGAAGCACCCCCAGGGCAAGGGCGGTCGAAGACCATCTGCGGAGCCCATGCTCCAGCAATAGGGAGGACGGCACAGCCCTGGGGCCTGTCCAAGGGTTAGCTCACAGCTGGGCCCACGACATCCTCTGGTGGAAGCTTCCAGAGGGGTCAGTCAAGCCCCTGAGACACGTGTTACGCTCAGTCACTGTGGTGGAGGAAAAGTACCTTGGCCGTCGGTCCCTTTTCTGTGCCAAGTGTCCGTCTGCCCTTGGGCCACATTGTCCCTGAAAGTAACATCGCGATGCCAAGAAATTACATCACACGCTTTCACTGTTGTGTCTGTACAGCCAGAAAGCCACACTGGCCTGGACACAGAGGAGGCCTCTGTAAACATTTTTGAACAAAACTGTAGAATATTTAAAACTACTTAGTCCATAACGACAGCCCTCTAGGAGGGCTGGATGTGACTGGCTCACATGAGAACCTGGAGATAAAAGGGGATTTTATACACCAAGTGCTTTCTTTCAAAAATCAGGAGAGCTGTCCAGTCCTGGAGTGTGTGTGTGCATGTGTGAGTGTGCTGGGGTATTCACGTGTATGTGTGTGTGCGTTGGGTTGTGTGTGCATGCATGTGTTTGCATGCTTCTGTGTCTACATTATATGTGTGTACGTCTTGGGTTCATGTGTGTGGTGGGGAAACGGGGTCAGCTCCAAGGTGAGTGGTGCTGGTGGCCATGTGGTCTGATATCAGGGAGGGGTCCAAAGGGCTGGGCTGAAGCAGAAGCTGGTGATTGATGAAACAAATGGACTGGGTCATCGACAGTGATGGATCTGCCCCCAAGGAGGAGGGCTGGGGATTGAGCTAACGACTCAGCAAAGGTCAGGAGTGAGACAGATGCAGAGAGGACCAGTAGATGAGGAACAGGAGAGTGGAGGGTGGAGGGCAGGCCCTTAGCTCAGCAGCCAATAAGGTTGTGCTGCTTCTGCTGAGCATTGGTGTTTCCTGGGCATCCCGTGTGCTGGCCACCCCGACAAGCCCTTACTAACACCTTCCCCTGCAATCCACGTCCCATCCTCAAGGTGCAAGACTCTTGCACCCATCACTAAAGGTGCAGGACCCTTGCATCCATCATCAGTGCAGGGCATGACCCAGACACATAAGCTGACTTGTCCAAAGTCCCGCAGCTGGTGAGCCGTGATGTTGGGGGCAGACCCTGAGCTCAAGCTGGTGCATTGTGTGAGGATCAGCTGCTTGTTGCAGGGATGTTTTTACCTGCTGTGATGGTTATCCCACGTGTCAACTTGGCTGGATATGTCTAGATATGTGGCAAAACGTTATTCTAGATGCTTCTGTGAGGGTGTTCGGGGATGAGATTAACATTTAAATTGCCGAACTTTGAGTAAAACAGGTTGTCCTTCCTCATGTGGGTGGGACTCATCCGATCAGTTGAAGTCCTGCTTAGAACTGAATACTGACTTCCCCCAGGAAGACGGAACTCTGTACAAGACTGCCAGTGGACTTGAGTCACAGCACCGCCATCCTCCTGGATTCTCCAATGTGCTAGCCCACCCTCCATGTGCTCGATTTGCTAGTCTCCATAATCACGCAAGCTGCAATTATGTGTGTATTTTGTTGTTAGTTACTAAGTCGAGTCTGACTCTTTTGTGACCCCATGGACTGTAGCCTGCCAGGCTCCTCTGTCCTTGAGATTTTTCAGGCAAGAATGCTGGACTGTGTTGCCATTTCCTCTTCCAGGGGATCTTCTCAACCTATGGATGGAACTCGCATCTCCTGAATTTGGTAGGCGGATTCTTTACCAGGATGCCAGCAGAAAAGCCTATACAGGTCAAGAATTCACCTACCATTGCAGGAGACGCAAGAGACACGGGTTCGATCCCTGGATGGGAAAGATACCCTGGAGAAAGAAATGGCAACCCACTCCAGTATTCTTGCCTGAAAAATCTCATGGACAGAGGAACCTGGTGGGCTACAGTTCCATAAGGTCACAAAAGAGTTGGACGCGACTAAACACCTGAGCACATACATACATATACACATAATACATGTGTGTATCTTACTGACTCTTTTTGTCTAAAAAAATCCTAAGACACCTTCCCGAGAGTGGAAGTCACGGTAGGAGTTAGAGCCTAGGACTGGGCTACCTGAAACTGACTCTCATGGAGGCGTCCTGGATCCAGCATGGCCCAGGAAGGAGATCCAGCCAGGGAGCTGTGAGTGGTGAGAAGGTTCCGGGGGGTGGGGGGCTAGGGACAGAGCGGGCCACTGTGAGGGGAACAGGCAGCAGGGGTGACTGGCAGGAGAGGAGGCCAGAGGAGCTGGAGCCTGAGGGGCTGTCTGTCCACCCTGAGGCCATCTCAGTGTCCGGAGTCAGACCCTACCCCCGACCCCCAGGTACTGATTGTTAGGATCCAATTTACATATCACAAGTGTGATGTGCGGGCTGCTCAGTGGGAGAGAGATACTGCAAAGGGGGCAAAAATGGAAGCAGAGTTCGTGGAAAGCCACATGCCAGCCTAAGGGGGTAGAGTCAGGGAGAGAGAGATTAGAACCTACCCTTTCCGGGTCTTGAAGATGGAGGATGGGGCTGTAAGCCAAGGAAATCGAGTGGTCCCTGGAAGCTGGAAAAGGCCAGAGAGTGGATTCCCTCCCCTCTACCCCCCCACCCCCCACCCTCCAGCACAAGCCAGCCCTGCTTATTCCCGGATCCGAGCCCTGAAAGACCCATCTTGGACTTCTGACCTCCAGGATTGTAAGAGGACAAATGTGCACTGTTTTAAAGCCCTAACTTGTCAGAGCAGCTGATTGGTTTCCTCCGAGGCCTCTCTCCTTGGCTTGTGGATGCCTGTCTTCCTGTGTCCTCACCTGCTATTTCCCCTATACATGTGTATGTCCTCTTTTCTCTCTTTCTTTTTTTTTTTTGGCCAAGCCATGTGGCAAGTGAGATCTTAGTTCCCTGACCAGGGATCGAACACATGGCCCCTGCCATGGAAGTGCAGAGTCTTAACCACTGGACCAGCAGGGAATTCCCTGTGTCCTCTACTTTTAAGACATCAGTCAGACTGGATGAAGGCCCACCGGGATGACCTCATTTTAACTTAACCACCTCTTCAAGGCCCCGTCTTCAAACACAGTCGCTTTTGGAGGGGCTGGCGGTTGGGGCTTCAGCATATGAATTTGGGGGACATAATTCAGTCAATCACACCATGCTGGAGAAGGAAATGGCAACCCACTCCAGTATTCTTGCCTGGAAAGTGCCACGGACAGAGGAGGCTGGCAGGCTGCGGTCCACGGGGTCTCCAAGAGTCGGACACGACTAGTGACTGAGCACACGCTTGGTGAGGTGCAGGCTGGTTTCCAGGCCTACTACCTGGGAAACTGACTCTGCAAGTAACAAATGACTGGCTCCAGCTTGTGGCCGGCACATGGCGGGGCCGCGTCCTGTCCGTCTCAGGCCAAAGCTCCCCTCGCCGCCAGTCACTCGACCTGGAAAGCGGACTGTCTCATTTTCCGCACTGCGGGATCCCACCCACACCCCCGCCCCAACCAGGCACACCTCATCAGCATCGGGGGCCTGGCGAGAGTGGGGCCCTGGTCTTGCCACACGACCTCACACTGCATCAGGCACCGTCCCCTTGGCTGTGGGTGCGGGGTAATCAAACAGCCCTGAGTCAGATGTTGCGGAATTAACAATCCTCCACATGGTATAAACAGAGTCTAAATCAAATGCCAGAGAAAGGATATTGCCTTTTAAATAGGTCCTGACAGCTGTGGAAAATATCATGCCCCAGTCGAACCCTTCCATACAACAGACGTGAATTCTTCAAGGACTCCTCGACGGGTCCTCTGGATCGTTTGTAAGATTTTATTTTATTATGGATTGGATGTATTGAAGTAAGACTATAATCTTATTGTGCTCTGACCTCTGTTTTTATAGCTCTGTATAAACAGCAGTTACCGTATTAGATGGAGAGATGTTTACAGATGGAGAAATAAAAACACGCCGATTTACTGTGTTGTAGAAATCTGAAACCAGCCCGAGGCAGGGCCTGGGTTTTGTTTGTCAGGGGCCCGGTCCTGATGGGAGTCGACAGCTTTGACGGGCAGGAACACAGAGCAGGGCGCCGGCCCTGGGCTCCTTTCCACGGGAGGATGCAAGCTCGTGGCTCCAGACTGTCAGGGCTTTGCCACAGACTTCTCTCTGAAGGGTCTGAGATCCCAACCGTTTGGATCCCCGGGTTGGACGTGGATGGAAGAAGGCTTCGCGGTCGAGAAGCTTTGGTTTCTGTTCTCCACGTTCATCGCTTCCCCGATGCAGAGGCTGTGCAGAGGCAGGACCCGGGCTCCAGAGCTGGGCTGACCTGGGCTTGGTCCAGACTTTGTGTTTAATGATTCTGTGACCTGGAGCTTTAACTCTCCCAGTCTTGGATTTCACCTGCGAACTGTGGGACTGAAAACACCTGTGTCACAGGTAATTTAAAAAAAATTTTTTTAAATTTTATACCAGAGTATAGACCATTAACAATGTTATGACAGTTTTAGGTATACAGTCGTACATACACATGTATCCATTCTCCCCCAAACTGCCCTCCCATCCAGGCTGCCATATAACATTGAGCAGAGTTCCCTGTATTATGTAATAGGACTCTGCTGGCTATGCATTTTAAATATAGCAGTACATGCATGTCCACCCCGAACTTTGCTCTCTAAGTCTGTGGGTCTGTTTCTGTTTTGTAAATAAGTTCATTTGTACCCCTTCTTTTTAGATTCTGCCTGTAAGGGACGTCATAGGATATTTCTTCTTCTCTGTCTGGCTTACTTTACTCAATATCGAGATCTGTCCATGTTGCTGCAAATAGCATCATTTCATTCTTTTTCTTAATAGCTGTGTAATATTCCACAAGGAATGAAAAGGACATGATGGAAGGCTGGGCCTTCAGGGAAGTTCCTTTCCTTTGCCCTCCTCTTTCCTTTTAAAATCCTGTTCTACGTTTGTGAGGGAGGACCCAGCAGTCCTTGATGAGTGGTTTTCTCCTGGTGGCCCTGGGCCACTTTCTGGCACTCACTTGGCTCCCCAGAGAGTGACCTCACCCTCGGTTCATTCCTTCTTGACTCATCGTGTGTGGACACGTGCAGGGAGAAAGCGAGGCAGAGGATGTGGAAGTGTCAGGACGGGCGGCCAACGTGTCTCTTGCGGTTGTTGTTGAGTTGCTCAGTCGTGTCTGACTCTTTGTGACCCTAAGGGCTGGCTGCAGCACACCAGGCTTCCCTGTCCTTCACTGCCTCCTGGAGTTGGCTCAAACTTGTGTCCACCTGATGCGAAGAGCTGACTCACTGGAAAAGAAAGTTTAACTGGGAAGTTAACCTTAAGTGGAAACTCAGTGAGTTTCCCATGTAAAGATGGGTGTACACACTCAGGAGAAGAGGACCCCACGCAGGGGGCTCAGCAGATTCAGACAGAGGTGGGACGAGGGACAAGGATGGAGACGAGGTTAGGGACCTGGTGGGGTCACGTGGGGCCAGATGTCCAGATCTTGTCACACAAATGGGTGTCCACCTGCTGGACACCGTGGTCCCAGTGTCTCTCAATGTGGCAGGCCACTGGGAGAGTTTGGGGGTGTTATAAAATGAACGTGTCCTCGCAAATTGGTATACTGAAGCCCTAACGCCAAATGTGATGGTGTTAAGAGGTGGGGCTTTTCAGGGGTGATCAGGTTTAGATGTACTCATGCGGTTGGAGCCCCCATGGTGGGATTAGTGCGCTTTTAAGAAGAGTTGCCAGAGCTCCATCTCTGCTCACACACCGAGAGGTCCTGTCTGCATGCAACGTACACGAGCATCCAAGCCAGGAAGAGAGGCCTCACCAGGAGCGAAGTCTGCCAGCATCTCAGACTTCCAGCCTTCAGAGCTGTGTGAAATAAATGAATACTGGGTGAAATACACCACCCAGTCCAGGGTATTTCATGAGAGCAGCCAGGGCTCACTGAGAGGGGAGCATTCCCTGTGTCAAATCATGGCTTGAATGGGGCTGTCGACAATTTAGTTCATAACAGCCAGGTCAAGGGATTGCCCAACAATTGTTAAAATCAACTGTCCATTTTTATGATAAACCATAATGGAAAATAATATTAGAAAGGAATCTATGGGTTTGGCCAAAAAGTCCAATAAGATGTTATAGAAAAACCCAAATGAACTTTATGGCCAACTAATAAAACATTATAAATCAACTATATTTCAATAAAAGAATTAAAAGAATCAACCATCAATTGAATAATTGTTAGAATGATTTTTTGAGCCATTCTTACTATAATTAATATCATCCATCATTTATATACACATACATTTATTAAAATCTATTTAATGCTTTTCAAAGTTGTACTTATACATCAATTCGTGTCCTGATTTGTGTTGCCATAGTAATTGACAAACATATTATCCCCTCTGCATAAGGAGCCTCTACATTTGCTTCCAACCCTAGCATGCTTTGCCTTCTCCTTCCACCTCTGTGTGTCTCAAGCCCCAAGCACCAATGTTCTAAATGTCACCCTATTCACCCCGGTCCACACTATGCCAGCCACTGGGCTCTTTAAGCTTCAGGCTACATCCTTCATCTTCACTTGGCCGCCTTCCACTGGCCATTCCCCCAGTGAAGACTCGCCCAGTGTCTCTGCATTCATGTAGCAAGTGTGTATGACCCGTCTCCTTGTGTTACTGGGGAGATGGCTGTGAACAAGGCAGAGACTCCACCTCGTGGAGCTGACATTGAAGGGGGAATGAGATACAGAAATAGGACCTGCCCTCCCTGCTGGGGAACAGCGAGTGCCAGGGGGAGAGATGGAGCAGGGTGAGAGGACGGAGTTAAGGCTGGGAGTGCTCAAGGAGAACCCTGCTAAGAAAGCTTTGTTCCTGCTGACATAGAGGACTTTCCGAGCCACCCATACTGGGTAGCTTGTGACTATTTCTTATCCCAAATCAGGGCATTTTAGAAGCAGTAAAAGTCTGTGGGGAGAGAGGAGAGCCCTGAAAGACCTGTACCTATTTATATACTGATTTTGGTTTATTCTCATTTCTAGGGCTTCACATGGGCCCATGTGGAGGGCAGGGCAAATGATGGACACTGTACCCAGCGAGACTGTTAGTGGCCTGCCGGGGTCAAGTGTTAATATAGCAAATCCATCACATTCAGTTCAGTTCAGTCACTCAGTTGTGTCTGACTCTTTGCAACCCCATGGACTGTAGCATGCCAGGGCTCCCTGTCCATCACCAACTCCTGGAGTTTACCCAAACTCATGTCCATTGAGTCGGTGATGCCATCCAACCATCTCATCCTCTGTTGTCCCCTTCTCCTCCTGCCTTCAATCTTTCCCAGCATCAGGGTCTTTTCAAATGAGTCAGCTCTTTGCATGAGGTGGCCAAAGTATTGGAGTTTCGGCTTCAGCATCAGTCCTTCCAGTGAACACCCAGGACTGATCTCCTTTAGGATGGACTGGTTGGATCTCCTTGCATTCTAAGGGACTCTCAAGAGTCTTCTCCAACTTCACAGTTCAAAAGCATCAATTCTTTGGTGCTCAGCTTTCTTTATAGTCTAACTCTCACATTCATACATGACTATTCGGAAAACCATAGCCTTGACTGGACAGACCTTTGTTGGCTACTGTTGCTGGTTGTCAGGCTCTAGAGTGGGGGAAAGGAGGGGTTCTTCTTCCCAGAGCCAGATGTGGCTCACCTCTCATTCCCCTCCACTTCAGCCCTCCCACTGCATGTGCCTGCCCGCCCCCCACGTGTGGCACTGGATATGAGAAGGGAAGTTATGGTTTTCTTCAAATAGACAGTGGCCTGGAACACAAGGGAGGGAGGGTGCAGACTGGTTCTGGATGGTTCTAAACAGCGATGAATGCTGCAGTTCAATTCAAAGAGCCCTTTTGAATGGAGAGTGTTGCCCCAGAGGGAAGCACCTTGCTTCAGAGCTCCCAGGGCAGAAGATGTTGGAGCTGAGTTGGAAGGAAGACGGTCTGATGGAGGAGCTGCACGGCCTCTGCCATCAGGTGAGGGTCTGGACTCCCCGCTCCTTTTTGATTTGACTGTCTGTGAGTCCTTGGCAGGGGTTCTCCACCCGTGGTGAATTTACCCCCAGGGGACTTTGACAATGTCTGGGGACATTTTGGATCATCCCACCATGGTGGGGGGTGGGCGGTGAGGCAATATTCCTGGGATCTAGTAGGCACTAGCCAGAGATGCTGCTAAATGTCTTCCTATGCTCACCATAACCCCTTCTCCCCCAACAAAGAATGTTCTGGCTCAAAGTGTCCACAGGGCTGAGACTGAAAAATCTTGGGGCAGATAAATGTTTAGCTCTAAGCATGGCCTCAGAAAAGTCGTGGCACTTGGAAGATGGGGAAGCTGAGGCCCAGGGAGGGGAAGGGGTTCATAGAGGGTCCTGTGGTAAATTAGGGGCAGAGCGGAGGCTAGGACACGACTGAGACCTCGTTCAGTGCCCACTCTATTCCAAGCCAACTCAGCAGCTGGTTCACCCTGGAGACCCTGGTCTTTGCCAGCATTTGACGTGGAGAGGTCAGTGCTCAGTCTAGCTAAGGGTTAAGGCAACACTGTGCCCGTGGCCCTGTGTTAGCGTAGACATAGCCTCTGCTTACTGTGTGGCCACAAGCTGGGAACGTACTTTTTCACTTTCCCCGACCAGAATCTGGACCAAATTCAAACCAGACTCGTCATCTCATCCCTGAGTCACAAACCCCAGTAGCCTCCATATGCATCTGTCTTATGATCTAACCCAGCCAGCATGGGCAGAGGTTCCCCCTTAGCAAAAGCCAGTGGCTTTGCTGCCTGTGGTCTGTGACACGGTTGATAGAGAGTTGCTTTGGGACAAAACGGTTCAGTTAGATTTTTTATTCCTTGATTGTCAGGATGGGTCTACAAGGGAGGTTTCCAGTGTGAGGTTTGCATGTGACCATCTCCTAAAAAGCTCCTTCCAAGATGGAGAGGTAGGGCTTCTCAGAGGAGCGTTTTTTCTTACTAGACCTCAGATCACCAGAAAAGTTTGGGATCCTCCTGCAGACTGTGATGCAAAAGTGAGACACCAGCTGGGCTGCCTGACTTACAGGTGTGTTATACAAACACATTGAGGGGTAGGCTTCAGGGTTCTAGTCCTTTCCTCCTGTGGGAGCCTGGTCCATGGGTCCGGGCGGTCTGCATGCTCCCGGCTAGGAGGTAGCCCCTAAGGCAGATGTCACCCAGTGTCCCAAGGGAGGAGGGGAAAATGTGGGTATGGAGAGTCTGAGCCTTGCCTGGCCCACAAATTCTATCATTTTAATTTAAATTTTTGTCACTCTTTATTTTGAAATAATTACAGACTCACAAGAAGTTTCAAAAATCAGCCCAAAAGGTCCTGTGCACCCCCTTCTCCCAGCTTCTGTCAATGGTGACAACTCACATGTGTTATCAAAGCACATGATTTAGTGCAATGCAGGGAGGTGGACTCCAGGCTTTGCTTGGATTTCCTCCCCCTCTTTTTTTTGATTTGCCATTTTAACACATGTTCATGTGGCTTTATTTTCATGTATCTTTGTGAATCTTCCATGACATTTTATTCCATGTGTAGATTCGTGTAACCACCACCATGGTCAGGATCGAGATGATGCACCTCAAGGAACTCTCTCCTGCTTCCCTGCAAGAATATCACCCACCTTCCTCGTGCTTGATGCTCCCCATCCTCACCTGCCCTTATTATTTCTGCATCTCTATAGTTTGGTCAACTCGAGGAGCCATATGGTATGTAACCTTTTGAGACGGGTTTTTTTTCACTCAGCACAACGCCCTTGAGATTCATCCAAGCTGGTTCTTTTTTATGACGGAGGAGTGGTCCATGGGGAGGATGTAGCATGGTTTGTTCCATCATCATCCCATCAGGATTCTGCCCAGTGGGTGGTGGCTTCTTCAGACATGGTGACGAGGAATGACACCACTCCTTTGCCGTCCATGGAGGACGTGCCTTGGAGATGGGCATTATTATTCCTTTTGACGAATTTGCACATTTACTTGGCACACTTATTTGGCACGGACTCTGTGCAATGTGAAGAACTCAATGGTGAAAGAGAGAACCAATTCAGAGGCTCAGTGGAGGGGACCATATTTAATACATGAACAGGAAAATATCTTCTGATGAGGGCTTTAAGGAAAAGAGCCAGGTTCTAGGAGGGAGGAGAGCTTCAGTATGGATACTTCAGTCCTTTCCCAGCAAGATGAAGAAGTGTTGGTTCATGGAGGGGAATAGCATTCCAGGCCCAGGAAGAGCATGTGCCAGGGATCAGAGGCTGGAAGGAAGTGCATATTTTGGAAAAATGGATGGAAGGCAAAAGTGCTGACGCATGATTCAGGGGTGGAGGTCAAGTTGGGCTGGACCATGTGGGTCCTTGAGGTGGGACATTCTATCTCCAGGGCAATAGGAAGCCTGCAGAGCATTTAAACAGAAGACATAGGTTGTATGGGCTGTTTCACAGAGACCGTGCTGGCTGGGGTGTGGATACTGGACCAGTGAGAAAAGAAGCCATGAGACTCATTGAGAGGTCATGGTGGCCTTTTGTGACTGTGACCATGGGCGTCTGGTCTATGCCTTTGGCAGTGGAAATTAAGAGTGGACAGATTGGAAAGGTTGATAGTCAGGAGGTGGAAGAGATGTGATGTATGGTACCTTGGGGCCTGACATGATCTGGGGCTGAGCAGTGTAGCTTTGGGTTTGGGATTATGGGAAAGGGCTGCTTGAGGTGGTAGAAAGCGCAGACAAGCTCTGGGGAGAGAAGCTCAGTTCAGCATCTGTCTCCATCTGCTCTTGGCTTCCTGGGCTTGAAGTGACTTAGCTTCACCCAGCCTTTATTTTCTCAGCAGTAAAATGGGTATAATCATTATCTGTGGGAGCTGTTGCAAGGACCAAGTGGGATGCTCTGTGTGTGGTACCCAGCCCAGTGGCTAAGGCAGTGGCCTCTCAGTGACTGATAATCATCTCCCCTCACTGAGGACACAGGTTGGGTCTTGAGCCTGATCTCGCTAGCATCCAGCAGGGCCTGACGTGAGGCAGGTGCTCCATAAAGTCTTGTTAATTTCTTCCCTTTCCTTGAATTTCCTTGAGCGTCTTCCTGTCTGGGGACATGTGGTCAACGCTGGGTGGCTGTGGGGCATGGGAGTGGCGGTGCAGAGGACTCAGGGGACAGACTGGACTGCCGGGGACACTTGGAGGCACTGATACCGGAACATTCTCTCTTTCCCTTTTAGAGTGTGTGATTCACACCACACACTGGCCTTCGGGGCTCTAAAAAGCACACCCCCAGGGAAAGGGGTTGGAAACAAAGACTTTGCAGTCCTCCAGGCAGCGATCTACCGTATTTCCTTCATTTGAAGCAGGGGATCTTTCTCCTCCCTCGTACTTCCCAGCACGTTTTGAAGCCAAGGTACGTCCTGCATCTGTGAGTATGCTCACCCCCCACCCCCCCTGCTGAACTGTTGTTAAATCTTTCAGTTGATGGTATTTTATATGGAGGAAATCTGGCTGTGCTTGGCTTCCTGGCCCGCCCCACCCCCATTCCCCGTGATGTATTAAGTCACTGTGAATTAGGCGGGCGAGCCAGACAGATCCTGTCTGAAGGTTTTCAGAGTCCCCCGGTGATGGCGGTCTCTCTTCAGCGTCCAAAGCTTCTGAGAGTAGATGGAGATATTTTATTATTTGGTAGCAGATAACTTCCTCAGCGTGGTCTCCTGGGGGTTATTACTGGTGAACTCAGAGTCATTTGCTACGCATCAGATTTTACCCTCTGACGACGCAAACCATTCAAGGAGAGGAATTCCCGTCAACGGTGTGTGCGCACCGCAGGGAGGGTGTTAACAATGAGATGCTCGGTGCCGGGTGAGCCGTCCGAGGGGACTAACTCCCTTGCACCCTGCTCCTGGGAGTGGACAGTCATGTCTGAGCTTCGGGGAACAGGGCGGGGGTCCAGATGACCTCCGAGAGAGGTCAGCCCCCAGGTCAGCGAGCACACGAGCTCTCGCGTGGGTGACGGGGAGTGAAGAGTGGAAGGCGAGGCCGAGTGGTGCTGGAGGCAGAAGCCCTCAGTCCACGCGCACTGGGCTCTGGGGTGGGTGGAAGCCCCTGACCTGGTGGCCTGAGGTCCCCGAGGCTACTCTGGGTCAGCGGTGCTGGGCATCCCGGAATGAGCGGTTCTGGTTGTGAGCGTGGCTGGCTGTGGGCTGGCCGCCCTGCTCTCAGTTCTGTGGTTTGAACCCGCTTGTCTTTTCCAAAGCACAGCCCTCAGAGAGGCGGCAGTGCCAGGCACGGGTCTGGGTCCCGGGCTGTCACTCTCTATGTGCCCCTGTTTGATGGGCGGAGGACAGGGTCCCTCTCATGGGGTGGGGAGGTGCCTGGCTCTGCGGAGACCTCACGGGACAGGACGTAGCCCCAGGAGCCCATTCTGTGTTGTCAGGATGCTGTGATCAGCCTGGGGCGGCATGTCCTGTGAGCACCCACGGCAGACATTTCTCTCTTCCTTCAGTCTCAGGCAGACCTTGGGCTTCTCCAGCCCTGGGGGTTTGCTGTGAACCAATCAGTGTAGAGGTTTCTAGATGGTAGGGCCTGGAGCCTGGGGGCCTGCGGGGGTGGCTCAGGGCAGCTGTGAGGACGGTGGGAATGGAGACTGTGGAGCTCGGCCCTGGAGCGCTCCCCTCCCCAACCCGGAGCAGCCCCCTTTCCATCTGTTTTGAATATCGCGGTTCCTGGTGACAGGACTTCTGACGGAGCTTGGCTTTTTAGAAGATGCAGGTCCAGCTTGCCAGCTACCACGGCCCAAGCGCTCAGGGACCTCAGCCTCGTCGTCCTCTGATCTGGCTCTGGGCTTCATCGTCTTCCTGCTGCTCTGTTTCCCTTGAGCTGATTTCTTCATGTCATCTTTCTATTACAGTTTATGCATCCTTTCAGGACAAATTGACTGAGTCACAAGCTTTGCTCCTCTGCCCTCTGTGTTCCTCTCATCTTTAGGATCAAGGGAGACGCTGAGGCTGTGATCAAGGCCAAGTCAAACCCAAGGCTTGGTCAGGGGGGCAGAGGGTGTGGAATGATCCTGAGATCACCGCCCTGGCATCCCCTTACTCCCCATCTACTGTTACATGTCCACACACACACACACACACACACACATATACACACACCTCCCTGGCAGACACCTCGCTGGGAGCATGAACGTTCCCCGCACCAGCGCCCACTACTTGTCCCAAGCCATCCTGGGGACCCCTGCCCCAGCCCAGGCCACATTCCTTTTATAGAATGTTTGTTTGGCTTTTCTTCTGCCCTATAAACACTTGGAGAGCCTGAGGGCATGGTGTGTGTGGGGGCGTGCTCAGTCATGTCCAGCTTTTTGTGACCCCATGAAATGTAGCCCGCCAGGCTCCTCTGTCCATGGAATTTTACTGGCAATAATACTGGAGTGGATAGCCATTTCCTTCTCCAGGGGATCTTCCTGACCCAGGGATTGAACCGGGGTCCCTTGCATTGCAGGGAGATTCTTTACTGCTGCATCAGTGTGGAAAAGGAAATGGCAACCCACTCCAGTATTGCTGCCAGGAAAATCCCATGGACAGAGGAGCCTTGTGGGTCACAAAGAGTTGGACCTGACTAAGCACACGCACACACACACACACACACACACACACAGCTTCCCTGCTGGCTCAGTGGTTAAGAATCTGCCTGCAATGCAGGAGACCAGGGTTCAATCCCTGGGTCAGGAAGACACGCAGGAGAAAGGGATGGTGACTCACTCCAGTATTCTTGCCTGGAGATTTCCATGGACAGAGGGTCCACAGGAGCTCAAAGGGTCAGGCATGACTGAGCGACTTTCACTTTGAGGACATGGTAGGCGCTCTTTAAAGAAAAGCAAAGGATGAGTCTCCAGCCTGGGGGTGGGTCTAGACTCAGCTGATCTTTCCCGCAGAGGCTGAAACCCTCAGTGGAAAAAGTGAGGGGTCTGGTCTTAGGAAAGTGGCAGTACTGACGGACCAGGGGGCCTGGGCGGGAGACGCTGAGATCCCACTCTGTGCACCTGCTCTCAGGGCCCCTCTTCTGGGATGGGTTGTGTGATGGCCCGGTCCCCTCCCTGCTGCGCTGTCCTGGAGACGAGGGCACAGGACACAGGGTGGCATGGGGGCCGTGATTCCCTTGGCCGGCCATGGTGCAGGTCTTTCCCAGATGCAGCCTTGGGTGGTGTGGCCCATCCCGATAGTCTAATGGGGGGCATGTGGGCGGCCCGGGGTGTCCACTTGCTGCTCCACGTTCCTGGGGCCATCTGGAAGCCTCAGGGAAAGGTGGCGGAGCGGCAGGGCTCCCTGCCTGTGTCCTCCTGGATGACCAGACCCCTCCCCCCACGGGCACTTTCAGCCACACTCAGATCCGCTCCCTCCTCTCCTCCCCCACTCCCGTGCCCTGAAACACCCATCATCACTGGTCTGCAGCCCCCTACCCAGGTGCTCACTCCCACCCCACACTAAGCCCACACATGTCCTTTCAAACACACACACACACACACACACACACACACCCCCATACCATGAGGACACCTCTTCCTCTTCCTCTCCGAGGAAGGGTGAGGGGTGTGGCACCTGGCATTTTGCCTGTGAGTCCACTTCCCCTCTCTGCCCTGTACACGTATGTCCTGTTGGCATCCGCTGCCCGAGTTCTCTGGGGACCTGCTCCTCTCTGCTCTCAGTGCACAGGGTTCAGCTGAGGCTGAGCCCACCAGCGAGCCAGGCCAGGCAGAGCAGAGACCAGCCTCTCTATGGCACAGGACCCAGGTTGGCCAATGGGAACCCTGGACTGGAACCTTCCAGAAGGCGCCCGTCCCTTCGCTGCACTGGTGGACTGAGGATCCAGAGCTGTATGGAGTGAACCCACATGGGGAGGGGGGACAGAGTCCAGATCCAAGACTGTGTTCCTCTGACACCATGAGACTCCCAGGCAGCCTATGCCCAGAACTGGAAACACCCTTGAATTCCCTTAGAGGCACCCATCAACTCTCATTTTGCCCAAATGAGTCTGGGTTGAGGTCTATCCTCTGCACCCAGAAGCATCCTGAGTGGTACAGTGGGGACTTGGAATGGTGCCTGGCCACAGGGCTCTTTTCTGTAGAGCCCTGGATCTGCTGGGCGGTCAGGTCTGATGGGAAGAAAGGTAGGTCACGTGGTTGGTTACACGATGGAGCCAGAATTGGGGATCAGGACTTCCAGCTCTGAATCGTTACTCTTCCTTTGTCTGCCCCTCTTTGGGGCAACTGCAGGCCAGCTACCCTCATGCCAGTCTGTCAAGCTGCTTGGGGTCCCAGTGCTTAGAAAAGGGGAAGCCAGGTGGTCAGGGTGGTGGGCCCCCAGCCAGCTTCACCCCTTCTAAGATGGGGGTAGGGCCACTGAGGGTGGGAAGGGTAGCTCCATATTTTCTAAATTTGTTCAATTGTTCTTTAATAAACAAGACTGCTCGGTATCTAAATAAACAATATACAGCAAAATCCACCCCTAACACATATGTCACCTCTTCCAGGGACTTTCTGCACCCACTTGCCNTTTCTAAATTTGTTCAATTGTTCTTTAATAAACAAGACTGCTCGGTATCTAAATAAACAATATACAGCAAAATCCACCCCTAACACATATGTCACCTCTTCCAGGGACTTTCTGCACCCACTTGCCAAGTTAGGACTCCCCCATGTTCCATCTGTACTTAGCTTCAGGTGACCATGTCACTCAGGACCGGGGGTGGCTTGCTTCCATCCAGCATGAGACTCTTGGGGACATGGACTGTCTTCATTCTATCTGTTTGCTAGCTTCACATTGGCCAAACAGTAGGTGGTGAATAAATGTTTGATCCCTGGGTGGGGAAGATCCCCTGGAGAAGGGAATGGCAACCCACTCCAGTATTCTTGCCTGGAGAACTGCAAGGACAGAGGAGCCTGGAGGGCTACAGTCCATGGGGTTGCAAAGAGTTGGACACATCTGAGCATCTAATACACTTTCACTTTCTGTACTTTTTCTAGCCAGACAAACTTGGACCTGAGCTGGTCACTTTTCTAAACCTCAGTTTTATCTGTGGCAAATGGGGTTAATAAAATACTTCTCCAAGAAGTGCTGTGACAGAGCCTTTGGTGCTGAGTCCTGGATCTTCTCAGCCCATCTCCAAGTTCACCTGAGCTGTGGTGGACCGCGTCCGGCTGGAGGATGTTTCGCCTTCTCAAGAGGCGCAGTCACTCTGCTGCTCTGCTTGAGGGCCTTTTCTGGCTCCAGATCACCTTGAGGGTTGTCCCCAGCTGGCCCCTGCAACTCAGAATTGCAGGGGAGTTCTCACCCTGGAAGAAACCCTTTGCCAATGGGGATGCGGGTTCGAGGATGAATGCAGCAGCCTCCACCTCCTCCTATGGGACGATTCTGATGTGGTCCCATAATTTCCTAGAGGTGCATCCCCATGCAGGTGGGAGCCCCAGGACCTGTAAGGTGACTAACTCCTTAGCCCGCCCTTCCTGCCCTGCCGGCTCCTCTGTCTCCTTTTTACTCTTCCTGGGACAACCTCCAAATGAAACAACTGCGCCCAGGTCCTGGTCTCAGGGTCTGCTTTGGGGAATGCAAAGAGACACAACCATTTTGAAGGTAAAACGAGACAGTCTTTCTCAAGAATTTAGCACCATCTCTGGCATGTAGTTAAGGCTTCATAACTGTGGGCCACTGTAATGCATTACATCATCAACACTGTCACCATCGCCATCCCACAATCATCAAAATCATGTCTTCTCTTTAGTCGAAGCCTGCCTGATTAATTCCCCCATCTTCTCACCCCCACCCCCCACCCCCTGCAGGGAATGTGACAGCGGGCACCAGATCAGCCGTCAGTCAGGCGTCCCAGGATCTTGTCCCCGGTCCTGACACCTGCCAGGGACCCTGCCGCAGCTGCTCTTTCTGCTATTCTGCCTTTGAACTGTAGGGTGGAGGTTCAAGTGTCCCCCTTGGATCAAGGCCAGGGAAGACCACCCCTCCCTGTGGGCCTGGCAATCCCCACCAGCCGCGTTCCAGCAGGAAGATGCAGTGATTTGCAAAGGCAGTCATTTTCTGCGCCCAGATGGCTGCACCAACCCCCACTCCAGCCCCTCCCCAAACAAGACACATATCCCTCCTGCTCCATGGTCCAGTGATTAAAGCAAACATATTCAAAGCAACAAGTTGCGCCAAATCAAAGGAAAGACAAAGAATGCATAAAACCCCAGCAGTTTAAATTTCATATTGGAATATCAAAGGAATATTGAAATATAGGAATATCAAATACCAATTCATTATTTTTTTTAATGTTTTGCATTTACAGACTCAATTTCAATGGGGTAAAGCCTGCTCTTTTTAAGGGGCTCCCATATAATATAAACTTCATTGGTTTTAAAGGAAACAGATTGGAAACCTGGTTCACAGATAGATTTTCTTATTCCCTTTCTTGTGCAGCTGTGAAAGGTCTACAATGTAAAGAGACCCAGAGATATTCGTTGATTTATTAGTCAAGTCATCAAGGCCTCATGGAAGAGCGCTTGTACACTTGGTGTCATGCTGGGTGCTGGGGAGACACATAGAAATGGAAAAAGTGGTATGTCTTGGTTCCTGCCTTCAAGGAATTTTTGTCTCTTTCCTAAAGTAGGACCGACTCTTATCATATTAGTCCGAATTCTCCAGAGCAGAGCAATAGAATATATGTGATCATATGTATATATTATATGTGTGTGTATTATATATATATATATAGGGGCAGGAGGAGAAGAGGATGACGGAGGATGAGATGGCTGGATGGCATCACTGACTCGATGGACGTGAGCCTGAGTGAACTCCGGGAGTTGGTGATGGACAGAGAGGCCTGGCATGCTGCAATTCATGGGGTTGCAAAGAGTCAGACATGACTGAGCAACTGAACTGAACTGAACTGATATTATATATATATATATATATATATATA
>SJYV01047724.1:0-18210 GCA_006410875.1 Neotragus pygmaeus | reverse complement strand
TGCTGAGTTTTCCAAATTTGCTGGCATATTGAGTGCAGCACTTGCATAGCATCATCTTTCAGGATTTGAAAGAGCTCAACTGGAATTCCATCACCTCTGCTAGCTTTGTTTGTAGTGATGCTTTCTAAGGCCCACTTGACTTCACATTCCAAGATGTCTGGCTCTATATTAGTGATCACACCATCATGATTATCTGGGTCATGAAGATCTTTTCTGTACAGTTCTTCCGTGTATTCTTGCCATCTCTTCTTAATATCTTCTGCTTCTGTTAGGTCCATACCATTTCTGTCCTTTATTGAGCCCATCTTTGCATGAAATGTTCCCTTGGTATCTCTAATTTTCATGAAGAGATCTCTAGTCTTTCCCATTCTGTTGTTTTCCTCTATCTCTTTGCATTGATCGCTGAAGAAGGCATTGATCGCTGAGGCACCTTAGTGCCTCAAAAACACTAAAGCTATTCTTTCCCCACTGCCTTTTACATTTCTTTGTTCATTTGGATCCAGGATATAGCAAAAAAGTGATAGTGTTCACTAAAATATATGAACCAAAGTTTACCAAAACACAAGGAGCAGAGTGAAACTGATGAGTTGTTAGTGTGGAATTCTGGAATATAAATATTGCTTCCCAATTCCACATTCAATAACCATCAAACTTTATAGCTAGAAGGTATAGAAATAATTGTCTATTGTAGCCCCATTATTTACCAGAAATAGGAATAAAACCAAGAAAGGTTAAATGATTTTTTGTCTTTTTCTTTTTTTCAAATTATTTTTAATTGAACAAAATTGCNTAACCATCAAACTTTATAGCTAGAAGGTATAGAAATAATTGTCTATTGTAGCCCCATTATTTACCAGAAATAGGAATAAAACCAAGAAAGGTTAAATGATTTTTTGTCTTTTTCTTTTTTTCAAATTATTTTTAATTGAACAAAATTGCTTTACAGAATTTTGTTGTTTTCTGTCAAACCTCAACATAAATCAGCCAAAGTTATACATATATCCCCTGCCTTTTGAACCTACCTCCCATCTCCCCACCACCCCATCCCACCTCTCTAGGTTGATACAGAGCTCCTGTTTGAGTTTTCTGAGCCATACAGCAAATTCTCATTGGCTATCTTTTTACATATGGTAATATAAGTTTCCATGCTACTCTTTCCATGCATCTCAACCTCTCTTCCCCTTGCTCCCAGCCCATAAGTCTATTCTCTATGTCTGATTCTCCACTCCCTCGCCCTGTAAATAAATTCTTCAGTACCATTTTCCTAGATTCCATATATATGTGTTAGAATACGATATTTATCTTTCTCTTTCTGGCTTACTTCACTCTGTATAATAGGTTCTAGGTTCATTCAACTCATTAGAACTGATTCAAGTGCATATCTTTTTATGGCTGAGTAATATTCCATTGTGTATATGAACCACAACTTCTTTATCCATTCATTTATTGATGGACATCTAGATTGCTTCCATGTTCTAACTATAGCAACAGTGCTGCAATGAATGATGGAATACATGTGTCTTTTTCAATTTTGGTTTCCTCAGGGTATATGCCTAGGAGTGGGATTGCTCCTGGGCCATATGGTAGTTTTATTCCTAGTTTTTTAACGTATCTCCATACAGACTTCCATAGTGACTGGATCAATTTACATTCCCACCAACAGTGCAAGAGCATTCCTTTTTCTCCACACCCTCTCCATCATTTATTGCTTATAGACTTTTTGATGATGGCCATCTGACTGGTGTGAGGTTATATCTCATTGTAGTTTTGATTTGTATTTCTCTAATAATGAGCAATGCTGAGCACCTTTTCATGTGTTTGTTAGCCATTGAGCACCTTTTCATGTGATTGTTAGCCATCTGTATGTCGTCTTTGGAGAAATATCTATTTAGGTCTTTTGCCCACTTTTTGATTGGATTGTTTTTCTGGTATTGAGTTGTATGAGCTGCTTGTATATTTTGGAAATTAATCTTTTGCCAGTTGTTTCATTTGCTATTATTTTCTCCCAGTCTTAGGATTGTCTTTTCACCTTGCTTATAGTTTCCTTTGCTGTGCAAAAGCTTTTAAGTTTAATCAGGTCCCACTTGTTTACTTTTGTTTTTATTTCCATTACTCTAGGAGGTGGGTCACTGATGATCTTGCTTTGATTTATGTCATCGAGTGTTCTGCCTATGTTTTCCTCTAAGAGTTTCATAGTTTCTAGTCTTGCATTTAGGTCTTTAATCCATTTTAGTCCAATTGAGCTGGAGAAATCAACCTTCTTGACTTCAGATTATACTACAAAGCTACAGTCATAAAGACAGTATGGTACTGGCACAAAAACAGAAATATAGACCAATGGAACAAGTCTGAAAGCCCAGAAATAAACCCATGCACCTATGGATACCTTAGTTTTGACAAAGGAGGCAAGGATATACAATGGGGCAAAGACAGCCTCTTCAATAAATGGTGCTGGGAAAATTGGACAGCTACATGTAAAAGAATGAAATTAGAACCCTTCTTAACATCATACACAAAGATAAACTAAATGATTTCTTCAAAGCCCCTAAAGTGGCATTCCCTAGCATTTTATGGCACCAAAAGAGATGATAAAATTCTGTAACCTTGAATCCAATAAATTACCAAATGAATTCATCAAATGAATCAGATGTTTGCATGACTTTGCCCAAGTAATTTAATGCCTTAGCTTGGGATAGGGCTGATCTCCTTTTTCTTTTAAAGGAGAATACCTACAGATTTTTGTCGTTAAAACTCAGTCAAGGCACCTCTTACTTAAAAGAGCAAACAACCAAAGAAATATTAAATTTATTACTGAAAGGAAGAAAAATCGCACAGCATCTCAAAACTCAGTTTTCTCCTTTGGAGATAATTTTTTGGGGGTGGGAGTTTATACTACCTATGTGACAAAATCACATGTGTCAGAACTTACTACATTTTAGTAAACAACATAATGGAACAGTCTGTCTCAAAAAAAAGCATCTGCAAGTGATGATTAAAGAATATGTGGGAGTACATGTGAAAGTTAAAGTGAAAGCCACTCCATTGTGTCCTTCTCTTTGCAACCCTATGGACTATAAGGACCATGGAGTTCCCCAGGCCAGAATACTGGAGTGGATAGTCTTTTCTTTCTCTAGGGGATCTTCCCAACCCAGGAATCAAGCCCAGGTCTCCTGCACTGCAGGTAAATTCTTTTCCAGCTGAGCCACAAGGGAAGCCTTATACATGTATTGGGAAAGAAGTACATGTATCTGTTATTAATTTTTTAATTTGTTTTGTACTGTTTATTATGTTTTTAATTTTATTTTTATTGTTGTTAAATTTGTTATTAAATACATAAAGGGAAGGAAGTACATGTATTTGTCACTAAAAATATCCTGAAGTGTCCATATTGGAAATCTAAAATTTATTAAAATCTAACTCTTAAACTTCTTAATCTATGCTTGCTGCTGCTGCTGCTGCTAAGTCACTTCAGTTGTGTCTGTCTCTGTGTGACAACATAGATGGCAGCCCACAAGGTTGCCCACCAGGCTCCCCCATCCCTGCCACATCCTCCTCCAGGGGATCTTCCAAACCTAGGGATTAAACCTAAGTCTCACACATTATAGGTGGATTCTTTACCGTCTGAGCTACCAGGGAAGCCAAACAATACTGGAGTGGATAGCCGAACCCTTCTCCAGGGAAATTTACTGACCCAGAAAATGAACTGGGGTCTCCTACATTGCAGGTGGATTCTTTACCAGCTGAGCTACCAAAGAAGCCCCTACATTCAGTTATATTATATTCTAGTATCTACCAATGAAAGTGGATAAAGCATTTTTAGTAATATTTATTGATTTCTCACCCCAAAATAAGATAAATTAGAAAGTTATTATTTGTGCCCTAACAACAAAGGTCCAATCTGGAAGCTTCAATTCCCTTAATAGGTAACTGGGTTGATTCTATGACCCCACTCTCTCCCTGAATGTACATCCTTAATCAATTACACCAAGATCACAGACAGAATGACTCTTTCATCTTGGCATCACTGACTGGCAATTTCAATGGAAAACCCTGAACCACTGGGAATGATTTCTCTCTACATGTATCTAGGTTCAGGATCATCATTGTCATATTGCTTATAATTTCAACTGCTTACTCTTACAATTCAGTATTTGATATCACCTTCATAAACATGTAATGAAGTTATAAAAATAGAAGAAGTAAACAATAGTCAGGAAAATTTTTTTTCCCTCAATTCTAAAAACAAACCATAAATATAATAGATTCTAACAATATGTGAAGTTTAATAATTAAGGTTCCATAAAAGCTATTAAATTATTATCTATTGATTCTAAAAGGCTAATTTTGAAAGGTAATTTTATTTGTCATGACCTTTGTTACACACTGTATAATGCTGTTGAAGCATAGGAAACAGTATTAAACCAGAAATTTAAATTTGCATTTTTACATACCTGGGAATGGTTATTTTCATCTCCAACAGATTTTTCTTCTTCTTCTAAGTCAAGTTCTACCAACAAATCTGTATGTTTAATTAAAGTTACTTAGAAAAAAAAAGAGAAAAATAAAGTTACTTAGAATATTTAGGTAAAATACATAATCTTTATTTAAAACATAGATTTAAAACACAGCATCAAATGACATCTTAAATCAATCTTAATCTTCAGCTGAATATTTACTTCTTTAAGACATACTTCCAACTATCTAAAATTTCAACAAACAATTTGGAAAATACCAGATGTCACCAGGATATGAGCACACAAACAGCTCAAGGATTTATTCACAAAATCATCCAAACATCAATGAACAAAACAATCAGAAACAAAACAAAATTTCAAAATACAGGACAGATATATAAAGTCACAACTCAGTCTCTTCTCTACTTCATAACAGTACGTTTTTAACAACATGCCAAGCTTCAACTGCAACATTATTGGTGGTTTACAAAATTCTTCTTACTTTTTATGCTTTTATCAATTCCTTAATCTGAAATGCTACCCTGTACTCTTCCTGACAAATAACTTTTCATCTTTTAAGAATCAACCTGCTTTGTGAAGTTGTCCTTGATTACAGCTATCTTTCCTCAGATAAACAGGTATCCCTTTCCTTGTAGCGACCTTAGTACTTTATAGATTTTTCTAGTGTAAAATCTGAATTGTAAATTATTTTTTCACATGTCTATCTTCTTGGCTCCTAAACTGCACATGACAAGCTCTTAAAAATCACTTTTTAGTCCTTATTTATTTTATTCAATAATTATTTATCAGCTTTCTTCTCTGTACTAAACTCTGAAGTTTAAAGAAAAATGTAGATAAAACATGTCAGGGAATGTTTTCTAGAGATAATGCCTGAGAGGAGACTTACACAGTCCAAGAGAAGGAGAGGGAGGGCACGCAAACCTGTAACAAGACGGGGAGAGAAGCACACACACAACAGGGTAAATATCTGAGAAAGTACAGAGACCGGTCAGGAGGGCATCACCAGCAATTCAGAATCCCATGGCAAACGACAGAAAAGCCAAGAGATGAAGAGTCGAGCAGAAGTCAGATTATGAAAGTCTCACGTGTCACTTTATGATGCTTGGACATTAATGTGATTTGAAGAATGGTTCACTTGCTTTTGAGAGAGGTGACTCTCAATGCTACAAGAGGAATGAATTTGAAGGGCATACAAACAAATGGAGGGAGATGAATCTGAAGGCATTATTAATGGAAAAAAACAAAGGTGATGCAGGCCTGAACTGGGGGAGCATTTCCAGAAATATTTAGGATATAAAATATTCTGAGTCCAGTATAGAATAAATCTTCATGAAATGAATAAATGTACAAATCTGGGGACCCTGAAGGAGTAGACTCTGCTGGTTACTTTATAAAAGGTATCGACTGAGATGAGAAATGATCTACATGAATAGTCTGAAGTTGCTTCCAATTATTTTGTAGTTTTCCTATTTCACATCTTCCTCTGTTGAAGGGACTGGATAGGTTTTATCTGAATTTGGATTTCGTGGACATATCAAGCTAATGCACAAACAAAGGCAAACAAGTCACTTCTATAGATTTAAAAAAAAAAAAACTTTGAGTTTATAGCTTGTAGTCACTATTCTAGGAAATAATTGAGAATCTTTTGTAAATGCAAAGTTAACCCTATAGGTGAAGATAGAAAAGAAAAAACTAGGCGTGAAAAAAAGAAACAGTATATGATTTCTTACTATAGCTCTGACCATATGACTGATTAAAGGTGATAAATTAATTGGTATTATGGACAGCACATATTAGATGTGGTTACTCAATAGATCAGGCAACCTAGTAGAATCAGAATTGACTTTCTATATACTGCTTTTAAATGATACAACACTCCTTCAATATTGCTGTGAGGTTACATTTTGAGAAGGCAATCTCTAGATGTCTACCTAGGTCTCCCAACTAGTCCCAGAGTTCTAAATATAATCCTGCTACCCACTCTCAGCTGTATGCTAAATACTAGGCTAAACACTTTCTCTTAACTCTCTCTGTATTTCTTGTATTACTATGATCAGAGGGAGAATGCAAACACCTTGCTAAAAGGTATTGCTTGGCTGTAGGTTGCATAAAAGGAGTCAGCACAAGGTAGGTTTTGCCACAAAATCTAATTTGGAAGCATCAGAATAATGGTTAAGCTGTGCCCAGGTGGGCCACAGCTGAGTGCTCTGGGCCTCTGCATTACCTTGTTTGCTTTTTCTGTTTTCTGGCAGCTGAAGCTGGCACAGGTCATAGAGCATGTAATTCCCGAGAAACACCACTCCAACAGTCATCTTTTATCTATTGCAGTCATCTGTCCAAATTCTGTGGATGCTGACTGATTTTTGCTCATTGATTGTGACACTGGTGGACACTGATCAGCTCTTAAATGCCCCGCTCTTTGATAAGTCTCATTATTGAGACTCAAACTAGGAGAATCGGAATCTGAAAACTCTGAAAACAGTTTCCATTTATTAGAATGTCAGTAAGAATACTACTCTGACTAACTTGTACAGTCTTTCTTCAGAGAATCAGCTCCATGTCCTCCTCTCCCCTCAAACTCACTAGTCCTTCAGAGCTTATTATACCTTACACTTCACTGCCATTCATGAAGAGATGTTAACTAGTGTCTCATTTTTTTCTACTTGCTAATTTTGTAGTATTACTTACTCTGATTCACTCAATCTCTATTATATATTCTGTATTCCATAAGAACTTTATTAATAATTATTTTTCCTCAACATACAAATATTTTATTAACAAAATTTATGGCATTTATTTTACATTGAATTATTGTGTGTTCTAGAGACCACGGTTTTAAAAACACTTTTATTGAATGGTACTACCTTAATTAATGGTGCAAACCAAGACAATGTATTAAAACGCAAAGACATCACTTTGCCAATGAAGGTCTGTACAGTCAAAGGTATGGATTTTGCAGTAGTCACAGAGGGATGTGAAAGTTGGACCGTAAAGAAGGCTGAGTGCCAAAGAACTGATGCTAGAGAAGACTCTTTAGAGTCCCTGAAGAGCAAAGAGATAAATTAGTCAATTCTAAGAGAAGTGAACCCTGAATACACACTGGAAGGACTGATGCTGAAACTGAAGCTCCAATGCTTTGGACACCTGATGTGAAGAGCCAACTCACTGGAAACGGCTCTGATGCTGGAAAAGATTTAGGGGAGGATAGGGGGGACAGCAGAGGGTGAGATGGTTGGATAGCATCACTGATTCAGTGGACATGACTAGGCAAACTCGGGGAGACGGTGAGGGACACGGCAGCCTGGCGTGTTACAGTCCATAGGGTCACAAAGAGTTGGACACGATTTAGCGACTGAACAGCACCACCAACAACTTTAATTATAATGAGACAGCCTTTTCTCAATGTATCAATATCTTCAGAACCCATTTTTTAAGCCTTGGGTAAACATCACAAACATATAAGAAATGATAGGCTAGTGTGTGAATAATTGTTTCCACGTGAAAATAGGATAAGTCGAGGACTACACTGGATCCAAAGAGCACAGAGCACCATGAGACAAGAATGAATACAAAACAAAACTGTTTGCTTACAAAAAAAAAAAAAAGCTGTCAGGTCTAAATTTCTTAAGAGAAGTCAAAGAAACAAGCAAGAAATGTAAAAGTGAAACTTTAAACCTCATTTCAACTCACATCTAACACTTCAACAGTTTAAAACCGTGGTTCTCAAGTGTGCCCTGAGACTCCCTGAAGTCCAGAGACCATCGGATCAGGGGGTCCAAGAGGTCAGAACTATTTTTACAACAACACTAAAAGTTACTTCCATTCTCATTCTCTTCTGAGTGCACAGTGGAGTTCTTCAGAGACAAGATATGTGATATTATAACTCTAATGACAAATGGAATTAGCCATTATGATTCTGTGTTCTTATATTTCAAGTTTTTCAGCTTTGTTTTCTAATATGGTGAACATCAATAAATACAACCAACTTAAACAAAAGTTCCATGGCATTCTAATAATTTTTAGAAGTACAAAAGGATCCTAAAGCCAAAACTTTCAGAATCAATGTTTTAAATGATTATGTCTACCAAAAAGTCATTAAAGTCTGAGCACTTCCTCTACTTCTAATAATCAAAGATACCACAAACACAACAGACACACAAAGTCTGCAAAACAAAACATGTGGTTGGTCTACATTTATCTGTGTAACAACACTAAAATGAAATAATTATAAGCTGAAATACAACTGATATATTAGCAAGAGAAGCTTTACTCTAGGTAAAGGTCAGAGTTCAAATAAGCATTTTTGGACACTGGAAAAATCTTAGGATCTAATAATTTCTGAGAATCCCTAAGAAGTATATAGATTGCAAACTGAGAACTTCAGGGTATTGTAACATACAGAAACATATTGAGTTCAAGTTTACATTTTAAAAATTTGTTGTTCTTATGCTTATGCTTATCTTTTTTTCAAAACATGGATACAAAAACAAGATCCCTATATATGCTGCCTACAAGAGACCCACCTCAAAACAACGGACACATACAGACTGAAAGTGAAGGGCTGGAAAAATATATTCCATGCAAATAGAGACCAAAAAAAAGCAGGAGTGGCAATACATATATCCGATAAAATAGACTTTAAAACTAAGGCTGTGAAAAGAGACAATGAAGGCCACTACATAATGATTAAAGGATCAATCCAAGAAGAAGATATAACAATTACAAATATATATGCACCCAACATAAGAGCACCTCAATATGTAAGACAAACGCTAACAAAAATGAAAGGGGAAATTAACAATAACACAATAATAGTGGGAGACTTTAATACCCCACTTACACCTATGGACAGATCAAATAAACAGAAAATTAACAAAGAAATGGGGTGGGAGGTGGGAGGGGGATTCAGGATTGGGAGCTCATGTACACCTGTGGTGGATTCATGTCGATGTATGGCAAAGCCAATAGAGTATTGTAAAGTAAAATAAAGTAAAAAAAATTAAAAATTATATAAAAAAACATGGATACCAATAATAACATTTGCCTTATGTATGTCAAGTGCTTCAATCAAATTTGCACACGCAAAAAAAAGCAGTATGAAGACTGAGCATTTTAAATACTTCAGTGTCCCTCTTTTCAGAGTTATGTGTGTATTGGAAAATTTACCTAAAGTGGATGTTTGTAGATTCTTCATTCTGACTGTTTTATTAGGAATGGAATCTCTCACTAAGACTGCAGGCTGAATGGGTTTGGAAACAAGTTGATAAATAATGTACCTTTGATACAATCCACAGTTCATAATTCAAGATAAAAACATAAGCGATTTTACCTTCACGTTAGGATATTTCTCAGGAGAATCTAAAAGAGAAAAGGGACATAGAATTAATTACATGTAAACATGAAAGCCAGCTCTACATTCATGCAGAGTTAGTACTGAGCAGAAATCTTTGTGCTCAGCTTGGCAGTGAATACATTTGGTTTTAATGTCTTGTTTTCAGGGGGACGTTAGGACACCAGCAAGACAGACTATGAATCCACTACACAAAGTGAAGGAAAAATAATGAAACATGCAGTTAAGACTTCAAAATTAACATTACATTTTCAATGACTTTATAAAATATTAAAGTGCACACAGCCCAATGTGAACATGCCGACTGATGAGGAGAAAAGTGATCTGAATCAAAGGAACAAATCATGACCCCGAGAAGATAAATGTGAAAGTAGATGGTAAAATGCAACAGCATTATCTTGAATGCAATCAGCAGTATCATTTACACCATTATACTACAAGTATTTATCATGTTCTTCAATCTGTCCAGTCATTTAATAAGTGCACAGCTGGGATGACAGTTCAACTGAATGCATAATTCATTTCTCATCAGAAAAAGAGTAATGAACTGATTAGCTGGGATACACACTTGTAGAATAATGGTTCATAAAAATATTCACTCTTTTTTTTTTTCATACCCATGTGGGCTACTGGTATGCCTACATGTCTTGGCTCCTCTAGTTTAGCCATCTTAAAGTTTCTCAATCCAATCATGCAAGAAGGTATATAAGACACATCTAGAAGATAATGTATAATAAGTTCTCAATATTGAAATACAATTATCAAAAAGGAAATAATAAATTTGTCACACAATTATTAGATATCAAAAATCTGGCATGTTTCAAAATCAGTGTGAAAGTGAAAGTGAAGTCGCTCAGTCACGTCCGACTCTTTGCGACCTGTGGACTGTAGCCCACCAAGCTCCTTCATCCATGGGATTCTCCAGGCAAGAATACTGGAGTAGGTTGCCATTTCCTTCTCCAGGGGATCTTCCCGACCCAGGGATTGAACCCAGGTCTCCCACATTGCAGGCAGAATCTTTACACAGAACTTCAGATCCAAGTGCTAACATCAAAGATTTCAAGGGAGGAAAGGAAGCCAGGTTGAAAGAAGAAGGGGGAGGAGGCAGGAGGGGGGCGCAAAAGGGGTGGCCTTACAGACGTCTCCTGCCACCTACAGATACCCAGGCATTATGGGACTTTTCCCTGGGCTCCAGAGAAGGGAGGACTGGAACTCAGCCCTACCAGAAATCATACCAGAACCAGAATTTGAGTTCTCTGCCAAGTGGAGGTGATCAGTCTCCAATCCTCAGCTCAGGCTGAGGGCCCTTTGACCAGATTCCTGCCTCCAGGACCAGGGGACTAGAAAAACAGGGAAGGATAGGAAGAGTTAAGGAGAGGAAAGAGAGAAGGAAGGGGAGAGAGGTCAATAAAGTCTCTTGTTCCTTACCAGTCGGCGCACTCTGGCCAGTTGTCCACATCAGGAGGAGACCAGGGACAAAAGGGTCCCAGTTGTGGCTACTGGGTCTGATCCATTGGCAGACAAGCTGGCCCCTGAGTACCCCGAGTGGTCAGGATGTCAGTCTCAGTGAAGAGGAGTCCTACCAGAGTCGCCATTTGTTGGAGAAAGGCAGATCCCTTCCAGGGCCCAAAACTGGGCTCTTGTCTAACACTCAGAAATGAATTGTCCAAGGAGACACATGTACTGACAAAGCAAGAGGTTTTAATGGGAAAGGGCACCCGGGTGGAGAGCAGTAGGGTAAGGAAACCCAGGAGAACTGTACTTATCAAAAATAACAATTCTAGCATTTAAGGAAAGAACCCTATTAATCGGTTTTGTTTCAAAACTTAGTTTGGTTTGTTACACCATGCTACTGCTTCAAAGGATTTCTGCGAAACAACTGTCAAAAAAAGTCAATGCCCCCATATTCACATTAATCTAATTTGAATAACAAATACAAATACAACATATATCTCTGATGTCTGATAGGTATTTGGAGTGGCTGGAGTTTCTCCCACTTCTAGCACCCCCTCCCACCTCCAGTATTCTCTGGAGCAACAATGATCTTATCTCTTCTCATTGCAAATACATTGAAGCCATCTAAAAGGAGTTCCTTCAAGCTTCCTCAACTCCAAACTCACCTCTCTAAGGCTTTACTTTCCTCCCTTGTCCTTTTACTAGATTCTTTCCTCTATAAAGGGTAATCTCTGGATCTGTGGTCTTAATTCTTCCCCCTTTACATTCTTTCTATGGATCATCCCCACCACTTCTTTTTCCCTCTTTGCTTAGCAATGGTATCTTACACCTGTAATTGCTACTTCAACTCTTTGCTTCCCTCTGGCTACAGACACGTTTAGAAAGAAAAACAAAATAATGCTTTTCCTTGATCCTGTTATGTCCTGAACTCTCCAAAGCTCTACTTCCAGATTTCTCTAAATGTAAGGCTACATCCTTGCTACTCGGACAGCTTGTTAGAAACACAGATTCTCAGACTTCCTGCTCAGTACGTGCAGTTCACACAAGGTCCACAGGCTACTAGTTAAAATCTGAGAAACTCTGGTCTATACTGAGTCTGCTTCTACATTACTTCAACTTAATTTATTCTCCTGAAATCTTAGCCTCAACTTCCTCACTCTAACACTTCCCCCTAAAGTGAAACTGCATTACAAGTTGGAAACTTTCCAGTGGACTCTCTATCAGGCTGTAGGTTCCTTGATTTCTCTATCACGCCCCCTGCTCGCTCCTTCTTTCTAGTTCTTTTTTGTTGGCCTATGTGACACCATCCTATAAAGCAGCAACATTTCGTATGACATCAATTTGCACACATTACAGTTGAGCACCTGTGCCCACGCTGCCCCACAGATGACACACCACTCTGCATGCCCAGGGACCGCAATCCTGAATGCCTTCCTAACAATGATGAAGACAGGAAGAGGGGAAAGCTTTGCTGTTCTTCTCTGACATGTTTTGGTGCTGGAAGCTCACTTCAAATGCATCGTGCGTATCAAATACTCTCCCTTTTTCTGAAGTGTTATCTTACTTATTGCCCCCTTCCCCCACAGACCTGTGCTTCCTTTACTTCATTTCCTCCCTACACCCTTTGCCTCTCTAATCCCTCATTCCCTCATTCCTCTTGTTTCTTAACCTTCCTTAGGTCATAGAGTATCTTGAAACAGAATTAATTTTTTTTTTTTTTGGCCCATGTGTCAAAGGGAATCTTAGTTCCCTGAATAAGGATCAAACCAGCACCCCCTGCATTGGAGACTATTAACTGCACAGAGTCCTAACCCCTGGACTTCCAAGGAAGTCCAGGAGCTAAATAACTTAGCTCCTTAAACTGGATTCTCAATATAATCTGTGGCTGACACCTGATAAGACACACTATTCCCCTCCTTTTCTTACCTTTACCTCACTACACATCTGACTGGTGATTTTCTTTGCCTATTAGAATATATCAGCATTTCCACTTTAAATCAACATTCTGTGGCTAGTACAGCAACTATGGAGAACAGTGTGGAGATTCCTTTAAAAACTGGAAATAGAACTGCCTTATAACCCAGCAATCCCACTGCTNGATGGCTAACAAACACATGAAAAGATGCTCAACATCACTCATTATCAGAGAAATGCAAATCAAAACCACAATGAGGTACCATTTCACACCAGTCAGAATGGCAGCGATCCAAAAGTCTACAAGCAATAAATGCTGGAGACGGTGTGGAAAAAAGGGAACCCTCTTATACTGTTGATGGGAATGCAAACTAGTACAGCCACTATGGAGAACAGTGTGGAGATTCCTTAAAAAACTGCAAATAGACCTGCCTTATGACCCAGTAATCCCACTGCTGGGCATACACACCGAGGAAACCAGAATTGAAAGAGACACGTGTACCCCAATATTCATCGCAGCACTGTTTATAATAGCCAGGACATGGAAACAACCTAGATGTCCATCAGCAGATGAATGGATAAGAAAGCTGTGGTACATATACACAATGGAGTATTACTCCTGAAACTCTTACAACTCAAACTCTTCTGCTTCTCACGGTATTTCTCAAACTAGTCAGTACATCTCTGGGGGTTGCTGGAATATCTTTGGGCTTTTAAGAACACTCTGTGACAATTTTATATTGTCTTTCCCTTTTGATGATAATCTAAAACAGGTGGCATAAAAGTATATTTTAGTGCATCTAAAAGGCCACCTTATCACCACACACCTCTGCCAAATTTCAGCACTGATATTTGTATGATACTTAGGATCACAGGTGTGCTGTATAATACTACTTTAATTGGCAGGAGCCAGTGAGAATAAAGGTGGACTTAATAGAAAATGAAATGTCTGAATCTAGGAAGGGCAATGATAATGTAGCACACTGAGCCTCCTATATGCACAGAATTTGGCAATAGTTTGAGTAAAGGTTTCTGTGCCATGTGACAGGTCCACTGCCCACGACTTTAAGTCACTGCAAAACCTCCACTTCCATAGTTATGTACTGGATCCAAAAAACTCAGCATCTTAGTCACCAGGACCACAATTACAAGCAAAATGCTAAGTATCGCATCATCCATTACATTGAGAGACAGCAAGCCTCCTGCCTAGGAGCTGAGGCTCCAGATCCTAGGTGATGGTGTCCTATTTCCACCCACTGCCCTGTGACCTCAGAAAGCTAACTACACCTCCTTTACTTCACCTGTAAGATGGGCATAATCACAGCACTTACCCCATGGGGTTGTGGTGACAGTTAAATGTAACCTCTCTGAGTGGGGCCTAGTGTAAGTAAGAACTCATGAGCATTTGTTACTATTGTCCTGTGCAGTTATGGTGAACGCTGTGGGTTTCTTTTTGTATGTATTTTGTAATTTTAAAAAATTCAATGCTATATGAGAGTCAAAAGCCTAGGGAGTCTCTATTTAGTCTTATGTTTATACATATTCAAACATTTTAATAAAAATAATCTAAGCAGATGCTTAGGACCTGAAAGACTTTCAGTTATATAACTAATTGCTACTTGTCATACGAGTTAACCATCCCTCTTCTGGGAAGCTTTGCTGGTCCTGATACATCCCATAAATGTTCTCCTATACTCTAGTGGCACCTGGCAGTTGTTCTGCCATCAAACTTAGCATGTGTGATTGTCACTGCCTATTTAATTCTTGCCCTGGAGAAGGAAATGCAATCCAATCCAGTATTCTTGCCTGAAGAATTCCATGGACAGAGGAGTCTCGTGGGCTACAGTTCATGGGGTCACAAAAAGTTGGACACGACTGAGGGACTAACACTTTCACTTTTACTTTTTCCACTTCGACAGGCTATAAACTCCTTGGCAGCAAGCTCTGTGACCCCAGAACCTAACACAGTGGGTGACACCAAGCCATCGACAGACATTCAGTGAATGTAAGAATATCAGAATCAGTTATCTGTAAAACTATAATACCACTAATTCTGCTACAATTGAGGCAGAAAAAGCAGTGAGAGTTTAACTGAGAAGATGGAATACAAATTAAAAAATCCTAGAGACAAGCACCCCAAAACTGCCAAAGAAGAAAAAACCCAATGGCTTTGATACCACATAAAGTTGCGTAAGCACCGAGTCACACTGCAGAAACTGACAAAGTTCAGAAAAACAAACAGCATTTAATCAAGACCTGAAAATAAGATGCAAATAAATTCATCAGAAAGTAATGACTATAAAACTTGTCATAAAGAGATCTTTAAAAATACATTGGCCATATTGTTTATGAATTAAAATGGGTTATTTTCATAAATGCTCTTTTTTGTTCACTTATTTATAGAAGGAAAAGCCTGTTTTACTCCTCTTTAATGAGCTACCCTAGATAAATCCTCAAGGAGGCCAGAGAACAGTGACTTTCAGGGGAAAAGTGAAAGTGGCTCAGTCCGACTCTTTGCAACCCCATGGACTATACGGTTCACGGAATTTTCCAGGCCAGAATACTGGAGTGGGTTGCCTTTCCCTTCTCCAGGGGATCTTCCCAACCCAGGGATCAAACCCAGGTCTCCCACACTGCAGGCAGATTCTTTACCAGCTGAGCCTCAAGGGAAGCCTCAGAATGCTGGAGTGGGTGGCCTATCCCTTCTCCAGCAGATCTCTCAGACCCAGGAATCGAATGGGAGTCTCCTGCATTGTAGGAGGATTCTTTACCAACTGAGCTATCAGGGAAGCCCAAGCCTTTAGCAAATTCAACCATTAATTCTCCCATCTCTTCACTTGGATATTTTCTCTTTAGGTGACTTCCCTCCCCACACAACATACACACTCACTCACACACACAAACACACACACACAGTTGTTGCCTTAACGAACCACTGTTACTGAAGGAAGCATGTCTTAACCCCAGATATGCTGGGGCAGAAGGAAGCATATGCGGCTCCTGGAGGCTGGGACAATGTTTCCCTGGCCAGTGTCCCCAGCACGGTCAGTAGAGAGAAAGGCTACTTGACCAACAACGTCATTCCTAAGGCATTTTTGCCACATAGTTTGAGTCTATACAAATTGAAGGTAAAATAATCTCAAGGAACTAGACTTTGTGCTTACTGCGTTAAATGTGGTTTTTCAGAAATTTTAAGTATTGAGCCCTGTTTATCTTTATCCCTCAGGGATGAAGTTCAAATTTTTTTTTTTTAAACTCACTTTTCAGATGAGTTCAAATCTGAAAAAATCACTGAAAATATGAACATATCACAGGGTGAAGATAGTTTGTGCCTAAACACTTTATTTCTGCTTAACTGACACTGACCATTTAAGATCTTTGACTCCGGGTTGCCATGGCTGCTTGCAACTCTAGAATCTGGTGAACGCCTCTGAAACCCTAGAACACTGCTCTTTCCAGGAAACTGAGCTGCTGCTTCAGATTTGCAACATCCCAAACAGGTCCTTTGACTTGAAGCAGATTCCTTTCTCTTCTGAGACAACCCACTGTTCTTGCTATTAATATTTGTCAGTGTCTCTCCATCCTCAGTCTTGTCCTTAGCTTGAGACCTCATTTTTTCTTCTCTGGACATTCACAAGAGTCTGCCAAGTGTTTCTAGTCTGGACCACTTTCAGTCTGTCTGGACTGCTATTAGAGTGATCTTTCTTACACACAAATGGGATCATTAGACACAACCTACCCCACACATAGTTATAATTCTTTAACAACTTCTGAATGCCTCAGAATGGTATCCAACTCCTCAGCAAGATGTTCGAGGTGCTCTGAAATGTGGTTCATCCTGCCTTTCCACCTGATCTCTTTCCACTCCCCTAACATGCTAGATATTATGAAGCAATAATTAATAATAACTTCAGATAAATTAATAATTGAAGTGAAGTCGCTCAGTCATGTCCGACTCTTTACAACCCCCTAGACTGCGGCCTACCAGGCTCCTCTGTCCATGGGATTTTCTAGGCAGTAGTACTGGAGTGGATTGTCATTTCCTTCTCCAGGGGATCTTCCCAACCCAGGGCTCGAACCCAGGTCTCCCGCATTGTAGACAGATGCTTTACTGTCTGAGCCACCAGGGAAATTAATAATTGGTTAATAATATAATAATTAATAGTTAGCATTTACTGATAGCTTACTATAAGCCAGGCACTGTTCAAAGAGCTATTAAGTTGGATTATCTTGTTGAATACCTTAGCAGATGCATTTAGATAACTCACACACAGATCTTAACACATACCGGAGAGCTTTACTAGTAATTAAGTCCTTTAATCCTCATGACAAACCTACAGTAGATACTATTATTACTCCCATTTGCCAGATGAGGAAGTCATTGTGCAGACAGGTTGAGCAACAAGCTCAAGGTCACACAGCTCACAAATAAGGCAGCTTGAATTGGAGCCCAGCTAGTGCCCACTAAANGGGAAAAAAAAAATGAAACCTCAACTCTGAAACTTCAGTGATTCCACTTCCTCTTTATTTCCAGGTTGAATGCTAAATCATCTTTTGTTATCAAAGGTATCATAGAGGTTTGAGCTTTGGTTCTTTATAATCTGGATTCAAACATAAATTTTTTTCCATTTACCTATTATACAATTTCAGACAATTTGTCTAATTTGTCTGAGTTTCCACATCTAGCACATTACACGACACAGTGATGTTCAGTATTTTTCTAGTAAATATGTATTTCATCTGTGGATCTAGGAGTATAATGTCAACTACCTAACATACTGCAGTATTCCCAAAGTGTGGGACTAGTGAGGGTACTAAGATAATTTTAGTTCAGACACAGACATGGCACTAAGGACACTGAACCATACAGAGAAAATTCAATTTTATTTCAATACTTCCTATTATGTCAAGAAGAAAACTCTCACTTTGGTGTTATGTCTTAAAATTCCTTCAGTTCAGTTCAGTCGCTCAGTCGTGTCCGACTCTTTGCGACCCCATGAATTGCAGCATGCCAGG
>SJYV01047720.1:0-10831 GCA_006410875.1 Neotragus pygmaeus | reverse complement strand
CTTTAAGCCAACTTTTTTACTCTCTTGTTTCATTTTTGTCAAGAGGCTTTTTAGTTCCTCTTCACTTTCTGCCATAAGGGTGGTGTCATCTGCATATCTGAGGTTATTGACATTGTTTAAAAATTTCAAGTTTAGATATTTTCTCCTCTAAAAACTATCCTTTATTCACCACCTCAGTATAAGGATCAAGAAAAAAGGTGAGAAAAAGCAGGAACACTCCTTAATTTTTTGACTGAAGATTGTGACATATACCTGTCACTTAATATTTCAATGACTATGCTGTCAGATTAAAATTTTCTTCAGCATTCTCATGGGTTTTTAAGCTAGTGCCAGCATGATAAAAATAGAACAAGCAGGGCCATTTATGGGAAAATTGAGATTTAAACCAAATTTGAAAAAGATGACACTATTGAGTCAGAGTTGCTGAGATCTCACAGGACTTTCTTACTAGAATACAGAGACAGAAAGAAAAAAGGGAGACAAAAAATGGGAAAAAAGTAAATTAATCCAGATTAGAGTTAAAAGGAATGAAAAAAATTCTTCAAGTAAAGTATAATAGGAGCTTGTTAAAATCTTATTACATGGTAGCATTTGAATCCTGGATCCAGCTATGCCTGAATTCCATCCCTGTACATTTTAGCAATGGGAACCATTAAATACCATTTTTCACTTGTGTCTAATTCAGCTGCTGTTTCTATCACTTGTAATTGGTAAAATCCAAACTAATACATAGTGCTTCTTAAAATTTTCCTCTGAAATAGGTGGGAAAAATAAAAATGAAAACTTGAAAGTGTAGGCCAGAGAAGTATCAGTCAGTTCAGTTCAGTCCCTCAGTCATGTCCGACTCTTTGCAACCCCATGAATCGCAGCACGCCAGGCCTCCCTGTCCATCACCAACTCCCGGAGTTCACTCAGACTCACGTCCATCGAGTCAGTGATGCTATCCAGCCATTTCATCCTTGGTCATCCCCTTCTCCTCCTGCCCCCAATCCCTCCCAGCATCAAAGTCTTTTCCAGTGAGTCAACTCTTCACATGAGGTGGCCAAAGTACTAGAGCTTCAGCTTTAGCATCATTCTTTCCAAAGAAATCCCAAGAGTGATCTTCAGAATGGACTGGTTGGATCTCTTTGCAGTCCAAGGGACTCTCAAGAGTCTTCTCCAACATAGCACATGCTTAAAACATCCATCTCTCAAATCTTGCATCTTATTTTAAAATTCACAGGAGTTTTGTGTCATTCTTCATGTGGCTTTTTAAATAATAAAAAAGAATGTACGCTTTGGACAGAAAGAAAAATAATAAAACTTACATGTGCCTTGTACTTGCCTACGTGGTCTACATACCTCATCACACAAAATTTCACAAAAACATTACACAAAAATTTTTCCTGTTTTACATAGGAGAAACCTGATGCTCAGTGAGATCGAGTAAGTTACCCAAGGTCAGAGCTATAGACTGAAATGTCAGTATCTAAATCCAAATTGAGTTTAACACCAAATCTCAACTATTGTTCTGAGACTCTGTGGTATCGTGGACTATAAAGGATACAGAGGTGAGAGGCATCAGCATTAAGATGTACTAAGAGGTAGCTCAGATGGTAAAAGCGTCTGGCTACAACGCAGGAGACCCGGGTTCAACCCCTGGAGAAGGAAATGGCAACCCACTCCAGTACTATTGCCTGGAAAATCCCATGGACAGAGGAGCCTGGTAGGCTACAGTCCATGGGGTCACAAAGAGTCAGACACGACTGAGCAATTTCACTTTACTTCACTTCAAGAGATGTGGCAGGTTCACCTCATGGACATGGAATATAGGTTTAGGTATAAGAATAACAACAGCAAAAACAGCCTTTCCAATTTCATATGCATCAGGCACTGTGAATTGAAAGGCAACTGGAAGGCCTTGAAAGGAATAACCAAGCTAGCCCAGTAATATGACCTTGGGCAGGAAATTAACTTCAGCTGTGTGTAGTTTATACTCCCAAGAGGTCTTGACATTCCGGTAACCACTGTTGTGCCACTGAACTGACCACAGTGTGGTGGAAAGGGTAACGCAAAGGACCTGCCAAAGCTATCCTGTAAACTAAAGGGTGCCTTCTTGGGAGAGTAGATCACCCTGCCCTTTCTTCCCCCTTGGCACGGGTAGGAATGGAACATCCATGCTGGACTGCTTGACTAGGAGAACTTCTTGTTCTATGTCATAGCTGTTTCAACCTTGGTCGGTCTTTTATTTGGGAACCTGTGACTCACTGGCTGAGGATAAGTAAAAGCAATTATCAGGTATGTTTTTAACATAGCAATATGTCTTAAAAACTACTTTGAAAATCAACTTATTACCTGAGGATGGCACACGCATTTTAAGAGTTTTGGCCAAGATAACTCAATATATTAGTATATTATGCACATACACACACGTAAATGCCTGCTTGTACACTGTATTTTTTAAGCATAAAATACTTTATGTATCTACATGACAAAAAGACACATGACAAGTGAGTTACAATCCAGTAAATGATCCAGAATTGATGAAGGCTAGAAAACTCATACTCTACAGCAGAGTTTTTCTTTCCCTATTTTGTGAAGGGGGAAAGATAAGCAGAATTTTGTTTTGTTCACTGATGTTATAATAGATAAGTGCCTAGTGCTCTACAATTTCTAAAACCCAAATCATCCCAATTAATTCTCAGAACATCCCTTAAGATAGATGGAATTATAGTCCTTTTAAAGAAAAGCAAATCAAGAGTCTACCTGAGGTCAGTTCAGTTCAGTTGCTCAGTCATGCCCGACTCTTTGTGACCTCATGGACTGAAGCATACCAGGATTCCCTGTCCATCACCAATTTCCAGAGTTTGCTTAAACTCTTGCCCACTGAGTAGGTGATGTCATCCAACCATCTCATTCTCTGTCATCCCCTTCTCTTCCTGCCTTCTATCTTTGCCAGCATCAGTGTCTTTTCCAATGAGGCAGCTCTTCGTATCAGGTGGCCAAAGTACTTGAGGTCACATTGCCAATAAAGATTGGAGTTACTAAAACCCAAGTGTCTGGACCCAGCTCAGTTCCTTCTCCAGCCCACCATCACTTCATTTCACTTACTACAATGTAATATCTGCATGGATAGAATTTCTAAACAAATAAACAAACCAACAAAAAGCTGAGATGTTTCGATGAACTGGAAGTGCAGGTATCTCTTTGAGGGCCTGAATTCAATCCTTTCAGATAAACATCAAGAAATAGGATTACTAAATCATCAGTTCAGTTCAGTTCAGTCGCTCAGTCATGTCTGACTCTGCAACCCCATGAATTGCAGCACATCAGGCCTCCCTGTTCATCACCATCTCCTGGAGTTCACTCAGATTCACATCCATCGAGTCCGTGATGCCATCCAGCCATCTCATCCTCGGTCATCCCCTTCTCCTCCTGCCCCCAATCCCTCCCAGAATCAGAGTCTTTTCCAATGAGTCAACTCTTCGCATGAGGTGGCCAAAGTACTGGAGTTTAGCATCATTTCTTCCAAAGAAATCCCAGGGCTGATCTCCTTCAGAACGGACTGGTTGGATCTCCTTGCAGTCCAAGGGACTCTCAAGAGTCTTCTCCAACAGAAGAAATATCAATAACCTCAGATATGCAGATGATACCACCCTTATGGCAGAAAGTGAAGAGGAGCTAAAAAGTCTCTTGATGAAAGTGAAAGAGGAGCATTACTTTGCTAGCATGTGAGATGAGTGCAATTGTGCGGTAGTTTGGGCATTCTTTGGCATTGCCTTTCTTTGGAATTGGAATGAAAACTGACCTTTTCCAGTCCTGTGGCCACTGCTGAGTTTTCCAAATTTGCTGGCATGTTGAGTGCAGCACTTTCACAGCATCATCTTTTAGGATATGAAAGAGCTCAACTGGAATTCCATCAACTCTAGCTTTGTTCGTAGTGATGCTTTCTAAGACCAACTTGACTTCACATTCCAGGATGTCTGGAATCATTGATTAAATCATATAACAGGTCAATTTTTAAAAACTTTTGTCTACAGTGGCTACATCATTTTACTTTCCCATAAACAGTGTAATAATATTTCAACCTCTGTACATCCTCACCAGTACTTGTTATTATCATTTATTATTGCTGTTGTTTTATAATGACCATTCTAACAGGTAAGAGGTGGTACTTCATTGTGCCTTTGATTTGCATTTTCTTGATGACTAGTGATGTTAGCACCCTTTGCTATACATTTGGCCATTTGTAAGTCCTCTTTGGAAAAACGTCTATTTAGACTCTTGCTCAAAAATCAAGTTATTTGATTTTTTTTATATGGAGTTGTAGGAGTTCTATGTGGTATTATGGATACAAACCCTTATTGGATTTATGATATTTGCACTCCCGTGTCCATTGAAGCATTATTTAAAATAGGCAAAGCAATCTAAATACCAAAGACAGATGAATGGATAAATAAAATGTGAGCTGTAATAAATAAAGCTGATATTTACATATGTATATGTGCTTCCCAGGTGGCGCTAGTGATAAAGAATCCACCTGCCAATGCAAGAGATGTAAAAGATGTGGGTTCAGTCCCTGGGTAGGGAAGATCCCCTGAAGGAGGAAACAGCAACCCACTCCAGTATTCTTGCCTGGAAAATTCCATGGACAGAGGAATTTCATGGGCTATAGTCCACGGGGTCCCACAGAGTCAGACACGACTGAGTGTATCAGCACATATATGCACATACATATGTGAAATATTATTCAGCCATAAAAAGAAATAAATTCTGCCATATGCAACACCATGGATGACTGAGAGGACATCATGCTAAGAAAATAAACCAGTCACAGAAGGACAACTAATGCAAGATTCCACGTACATGTGGTACCGAGAACGGTCAGCCTTATTGAAACACAGCATAGGAGTATGGTTGTCAGGGGCAGGGGAGGGGAAGTAGGAGTTGCTTGCTGTTCAAAGGGTGAAGATTTTCAGTCCTCAAGAGTTTTGGAGACAGGCTGTACAGCCTGATGCTTATTATTAACAGTACTGTACTGTATACTTAAGAACTTAAGAGGGTAGAGCTCATGCGTTTTCCACCACCATAAAAAAACCTACCAAACAAGAACAAGATGAAGGAAAAGATGGGAGCACTGAAATATAAAAATCTGTTCAATGCAGTAGTTGACTGTTTTTGAATACAAATCCACCGCAGATGACAATTCAGACCCTCCCTCTGGGCCAGTCTTTGTTCCGCTGATGGGCAGTTGGGGCAGTGACACCGGGAGGCCACCTGCTGAGAACTGGGCCGAGAAGTGACCAGAGGTGGGCTCCATCAATTAACCTTTGACCCCCTCGCCATTCACCGTCACAGCGGAGCAGATCTGGCTGGCCCTCTTCGTGTTCACCTCTCTTCACCCTCAGAGTGTAGCTGCCCTAAATTCAGCTCCTTTTTTTGAGGGGCGGGAATGTGAGGACATTCACATGCTGACCTTCCTGAAATGAGTTAAGAAGTAAACTCTTTTTTCTTCTTTCTTTCTTTTTCTTTTCTGGTTAACAGTCAAGAAGATCGCTGGTTTATGAGAGTAAACTCGGTTACATTTTTGGCTAGCAATGACTGGCTCTCTGAGCAAATACAGATGGGCAGTCCTTGGAGTCTGGGGAAGTGTGGAAAATCTGATGAGGAAGGTGTGGGCCTGGCCAATGGAAAGCATTTTGGTGGGTCTAATGATTTTGGGAAAATCTCTGCAAGGCTGGAACATTTTGCCACATATAAGTGGTTATTTCCTTAGCCTCTTCTGCATTCACTGAGGGCTCTGTGTAGCCGACCGGAGAGCAAGAAAACTGAAAAACAGCCTCAGCGTGTTTGTCAGGAGAAAGATTTCAATTTAGAGTTTTTTTTTCAAGTGTATTGCATGTAACAAAGCCTGTATTTCTTTTTCATTTCCAATGAAATCTGCCTCATTCTGGTTCATTGAACTCTTGGAAACATAGTTTAATATGTTCCGAAAGCCCTTTGAGCCCTTTGAGGCAGGACTGTGAAGGCTTTCACCACCGCCCCCCTTCTGTAGAAGCAGGAAATCAAGTTCTGCCAAATGCAAATGAGCTCAGACTCCAAAAGGCCAAATTTCAAAATCCAGAATGAGGTGGGATTGCAGACAGCAAGGCCTGCACACATGATATTTTGGGGGTCTAAGAAAAGACAGAAAGTCATCACGACACACTTACAATTTGCAGCTTAAGAAATACCCATCTTGTACAGCACAGGGAACTCTGCTCAATGTTATGTGGCAGGCTAGACGGGAAGGGAGTTTGGGGGAGAATGGATACATGTACATGTATGGCTGAATCCTTTCGCTGTTCACCTGAAACTATCACAACATTGTTAATTGGCAATATAAAATAAAAAATTAAAAAATAAAAACCTGTCTGCACAGAACGTCTTAGATTTCCATCAGTGAGCTAGAATACTTTTCCTTCCTTTTTAAGGTGGCTTCAGAAACCCCTACCCCTAGGACCCCCTGCTTCTACAGTTGTCTATGTTCTTGTTGGGAAAAGTACCACCTCTCTTTGATTCCCGTGCCCTAGTCTATCCACGCCGATTGCCTGCAAAATGGCCTTGGCTTTGCTGGAGGCAAATCGAATTTGGTCCATTAAAAGTTCCTGCCGTCCCTCAAAGGGTTAAGGGAGTCCGTTCCAAAGGAGTTAGGCAACCACTGAAACAGGATAATAAATGTGGCACTCTCAGACTATCAGTAGCAAATATTTGAGCTTATCAAATAACGGAGGAAGTAGTTTAGTTACAAATAAACCAATCTCTCATAAAACAAGTTTTCACACAGGGTCATTTCATTGAGCTGGAGACAGCTAGAGGCCACTCGTAGGCAGAACTCCCACTCTGTGTGCAGCGGGTACAGCCCCTGGTGATTAATGGATAGCCAAGGGGGGCGGCCGCCGCCCGCAGCTCTGCTGAGAAACCCAGCCGGGCAGCCTATCAGCAGCACAGCCATAAACAGCATCTCAGGATTATTGGGAGGAAGTGACTCATCCTCTGGGAACATAGCTGGATTTGTGCTCTCTCTCCCTCACCACCCGCCTTCTTTCCCTCCCTTTCCCCCTCTCTGTATAGCAGAGGCCGTCGTGTCCTAGAAACTATAGTAGATGTCACTGCTTGGCACTTGCTGTGCAAAGAGAGTCTGTGGGTGTGTGGGGGAGGCGAACGCTACTCTTAAAGCAACAGTGACTGTGCTGCCCAGGAGCTCTATGGAGGCTCTTGTTCTCCCGCCTTTGAGATTAGTTGGTTGAAGGCATCTCATTTAGATTCCAGAAAAAGCACAGACGCTGTGTTCGGCATAGGGGTGGGGAGGAAATAGAGTTCCTTGTTTCAAAGTTAAGCTCTCATTGAGAGTTTAGAAATAAAAAATATCTTGGCGTGATTTGATTAATTTAGCAAGGAAAAAAGAAAAAGACAGAATGCTGCCAGTCTCAGGATGTGAACGCCACCACTAAGGAAACTGAAATATGCGTATGATATTTCTATATTATGATATCATAGGACGTTTGTTTTATTCCCTCAAGGATTGTAAAAATAAAACATGTAGATTATACGAACTACAGAAATAGAACTATAAAGCTGGAAAAATTCAACCATGATACCACCATTTGAAGGCAACCATTATGAACGCTTTGTAAATTTTCTTCCAGCATCTTTAAAAATAGATTGTTGAGACCTTAAGCATATGTGGAGTTTTGTTTTTTACTATTTTCAGCCAACATTTTAGCATAATGATGCCCCCATCCTGTTATTCAATCTTTCTTTATACATAATTTTAAAACTGCGAAAAACTTCTTTTTAATTAACATAGGGCAGTTTGGGAAAGGCATAAGCTTGTGCTAAAAGCAACATTTGCTCTATTTTTGAGGCATATTTATTAAAAATTTTACTTGATCTGTTTCTAATAAAAATGGAAGAGAAAATTCTACGCTGTTATTCTCATGGACTACCCATTAACTTTTGTGTCTAAAAATGAATATTCTCACCATTGAATTTTCTGCAGAATTGGAAGAGACCTGGTCTTGATCTCTTAACTTACAACATACTTAACCTGCTAATGCCCTGTCTAAAAGCACGAGCCCTTATTGACTAACCACTTCTAGATGTCAAGATGAATTAAAAAGTGAAGGCATGACTTTTACGTTCACCCTTTCTCACCCACATTCCCTACAGTACCTGCATTTAGATGCATTTTGTTTATGTGGGGCATCTGAACTTACTTCTTATGACCATTATCTGTTCTGGGCCCAGAAACTGGACACGTTTTCTCCCAACCAGCCCTAGAACCATTATACATCCTGAACAGTAACTCTACTGTGTCTCACCAACAATGCCTCTGCCTTTCTTCTATTTAATCCAGAATAGAAGTTATGTTGTGAGTGTCTGTGTAGAAATACGGCACTGAATTCACTTAAAATATTCAGCATGCCTTCTGGTATAAGGTATGTCCTCTCCTTGTTCCTAGAACAGTTCGCACTAAGGGTTAAAACACTGTGGTCGCCCTGTCCCTTGGGGTGGAAGAGACTACTGCCTGTTCCCAGAGCAAGGGATTCAACTTGTTCCCAAATAGGGTTCCTCTAAATTGATTTTAGTATTGATTCCTACGAGACTTGAGAGAAAGGACAGAAAATAGTTTCCTTTTAGAAGAAAGTACAGTTGTACCTAGATTCTTATCTTGCCCCAGAATAGGTATAAGTTAGAAGGATAGTTTAGAAGATAGTTTTGAAAGCTGTTTCTCTTTGCAAAGTCCAAATGTTAATAGCCTTTCATTATAGTCAGAACTTACTGAGAAAGAAAATCCTAAATCCTGAGGTATGTTGTACTTGTAAAATGCTAAATTTTAGTGTAATCTCTCTCTATTTTTAAAAGATTTTATGTATTTAATTTTAATTTCATTTGTTTATTTTCTTTGGGGCCATGTTGGATCTTTGTTGCTATGTGAGCTTTTCTCTAGTTGTGGCGAACAGGGGCTACTTTCTAGTTGCAGTGTGCAGACTTACTGTGGCAGTTTCTCTTGTTGCAGAGCAAGGGCTGTCGGTGGTGAGGCCTTCAGCAGTTGCAGCACATGGGATCAATAATCTCGGCTCTCTGGCTCTAGAGTATGGGGTCAGTGGTGGCCGTGCATGGGCTTCGTTGTTCTGTGACACGTAGCATCTTCCTGGATCAGGGATCGAACCTGCATTGGCAAGTGGGTCATAAACTACTGAGCCAGCAGGGAAGCCCTGTTGTCCATCTCTTAAAGATTTCTTCTTAAGTTAACGGCAGCTCTCAGCTATAGCAAAGGTTACAAGTCAAAGAAACCAACAATTTGGATATAGATTCGAAGAAACATTAATATATCTCTCTTTTTAAAAATCATTTGCTGTTAGTAAAAACATTTATGCTGAGTAACCGCTGCATCAAGATGGAAATGAGGGAACATTTATTTAGCACATACTGAATATGTTCCAAATGTATTTTCCAAGCTTTACATATGCTTAAGTGATTAATCCTTACAACACTTTGCGGGGATAAGTATTGTTATCCTCATTTTATCAAGTAACAAACCAAACACATGTAATCATTAAAGTGTGGAAGGTCGGCCATCTCAAATTTGACCATCACAAAGGAGAATTATTCACTTTTTTTTTTAACAGACAAAGATACTTCTGGTAGCATATCCTACAATCTCGGCATTGAAACATGAAACTAGAAAGTAAAATCCAATCACAGGGAGAATTCTAACAGAAATTCTAAAGGCAAATTTAACTAAATATACCATATTTTTTTTCTCCTAAAAATTCAAAATTGGAATTTCTTAAGAACTATGAAAATGTTTTATCATTGAGTGAGCAAAGGAAGTCAAGCAATAAGTGGTGATGTTGTTTCAATACCATAATCTGAAGTTCCCATCAGCCCTCTTATTTTTCTTCTCCTAATGAATGAATGGGCTTCGCTGGTTGGTGGCTCAGCAGTAAAGAATCTGCCTGCCTATGCAAGAGACACGGGTTCAATCCCTAGTCTGCTAAAATTCCCTGAAGAAGGAAATGGCAATCCACTCCAGTATTCTTGCCTGGGAAATCCCACGGACAGAGGAGCCTGGTGGGCTTACAGTCCATGGGGTTGCAAAAGAGTCAGACATGACTTAGCGACTGAACAACAGCAACAATGAATGAACACTCACTTCCCAGTTTTCCCAATTATTGTTGTCACTATTTATGGGTGGTATGACCCAGTTCTATTTCTGCGTGATCAAACCCCACTTCCGTTACCGGAGCAGAGGACCTGAGGGGCCTTGGATGAGAGGTAAAAGAAGTGAGACCCAGGGGCCAGAGAACACCACAGTGAGACTCACTATTTATCGAAAACTTACTCTGTGGCCAACTTTGTGCCAGCTGCCCTGCCTGTGATCCTACAGTTCTTCAGTTTGACTGACTCAACTTCACTATACACATATGTTTTTATTACAGAAATAATATTTTTGCTAATATTAAACGAATTCATTTAAACTGTTTCCCTTAAGCAAAATTTCCTTTGCGTAGTTTTAAGCCTAACGCTTCAGGATAGGAGGGAACTGGGGTCTGTTCCTATGATGAAGTAATGGACTTGAAAGGCAGATAGTGGGGAGAGGAGTGCTGGGAATGGCTGAATCCCTACTATAATCATTTCCTTGTACAGCACCCCTCCCTGCACGTGTGCACACACTCAACTGAACATTTCAGTAACACCAGGAAGACCTCCATCATGGGGTCCTTCATATTTATAAAGTATCTGCACATTTACTGTTAAAGCTTAGCCTAGAGGCTGGCATTTGGAAGGAGGGAAATGGCATAAA
>SJYV01047715.1:2170-16193 GCA_006410875.1 Neotragus pygmaeus | reverse complement strand
GTTCATGTATTACTGAAGCCTGGCTTGGAGAATTTTGAGCATTACTTTACTAGTGTGTGAGATGAGTGCACTTGTGGTGTAGTTTGAGCATTCTTTCGCATTGCCTTTCTTTATGTCTCTCTTTCCCCACTACCAAAGAATTCTTTAAGCTAAGGCTCAGTCAGTTCCTCTTACACTTATTTGTGAGAGCTACTTAAGATACCTTAAAAAAAAAAAAGTGCTTAAACCTAATTTAAACTTAAACCAAGAAGTGGAAATAATATCTTTAAATAAAATGAGAAGCCCCCCAAATTCCTCATTTTTCATTCCTAACCATGCTTCCTGATAACAACCTAAACAGTCTTTTTGTATAACCAGGCGTTTATATATAACCACAGGCTTTAAAGAAGGCTGAGCGCCAAAGAATTGATGCTTTTAAATTGTGGTGCTGGAGAAGACTCTTAAGAATAGCTTGGACAGCAAGGAGATCAAACCAGTCAATCCTAAAGGAAACCAACCCTGAATATTCACTAGAAGGAATGATGCTGAAGCTGAAGCTCCAATACTTTGCCACCTGATGCAAAGAGTCAAGTCATTGAAAAGACCTTGATGCTGGGAAAGATTGAAGGCAGGAAGAGAAGGTGATGACAGAGTATGAGATGGTTGGATGGCATCATTGATTCAATGGACACGAATTTGAGCAAAATCTGGGAGATAGTGAAGGACAGGGAAGCCTGGCATGCTGCAGTCCATGGGGTCACAAAGAGTTGTCATGACTTGGCAACTGAACAACAACAAAGTATATGTGTACAGTACAGATTTTTGTTCAGCTATAGCTTATACATGTAAAATACATTTTGAAGAAGTACATGTATAGTTATTATATTTACATGGGATATATATGTGCATACATATAGCCTCTTACACACATATTTAAGCACATTCTTATTTCAAAATAGTCTCTGCATTTCCCTTCCAGATTTGGGGCACAAAGAGCCTAAGAATATTGATTTTCATTCTCAACAAAGAAGTGGGAGACAGCTTACGAAAACCTGATTCTGATCCCATCAAAAATATGCTTAGGAACAAACATAAGCCTGAAGGACAGGAGCAACTTGACAGATTTTCTCAGAATTCTCGAAAAACTGGTGTCTCCCAAACCTAGAAAACCCATCAAATGCACACACTGGGCCAGGGTACATGAGGCCCTCACTAGAGATGTTCAGTGGATGCTAGAAACTACCCTGTCCCTAGGTTCCGTACATCTGCTCTCTTCATGGACCCTGCAGCCAGCCCCAGATGAAGTCAGTCTGGTGTGTACATTTGGGCCATCCCCTCACAGAAGATGTCGCTGTTCCCAGAGGAAGAACAATAGTGCAGAAGGTCCCAGCCCACAGTCTCAGGAACAGCCCTTCTGTAGCGTGACCCTGATGGCAATGCGAGGCATGAGCCAGACAGTGGGAAAGAAAGGGAGACAGGAAGAAAGGAGGAAGAGATGGGAGAAAGGGACAAAGGAAGTAAAAGGGCAGGATGGGAAAGGAAAGAGGAAGAGCCAGGAGTGATGGAATGCAGGGGAGGAGTGGAGGAGAGGGAGGCTGGGGAGTGCTGGAGGAGACAATGGAGGGGAGAGATGTAGGAAAGGAAGGGTAGAAAAGGGTCCGAGGGAGACTACAGAGAGATTAAACTAGAACAAAGGGAGAGATGGACAGATAGTGACACTCTTAAAGGAGAAGGAGATAGAAAGATACAGGGGAGAAGACATGCAGATTTACAGAGACACAGGGACGGAGAGAAAAGGGTCAGAGAGAGGCTGTGCAAGCGAGGATGTTGGTCCACACCTGCACCCCGAGGGTCTGCAAGCCTTGTACCTGCCAGCCTGGGGACCAAAGAAAGAGCCCAGAATCAGCAACAGAGGCGTCGATGGTCTACTGGACAGGGATCTTCAACACGTGAAGCAGGGTCCTGGAGTCTGTGTGCGGCAGATGGGCAGGACATAGCAGCGGTTTTCACTAATGAGGGGGCAGCAGGGAGAAGGAGGCTGCCATTTGTAGGGGGAACTGATGTCAGGGCGGCTCCTCGGTTACAAGGGAAACTAGTGGCTGGGGTAGGGGGCAAGCATGTGAGCACTTACTAATTAGGTCCTAGTGGTAAAGAACCTGATTGCCAAGGCAGGAGACATGCGTTCAATCCCTGAGTTGGGAAGATTCCCCTGGAGGAGGAAATGGCAACCCACCCCGGTGTTCTTGCCTGGAGCATCCCATGGACAGCAGAGCCTGATGGGCTACAGTCCATGGGATCGCAGAGTCTGACATGATGGAAGCAGTTTAGCATGCATAATTAAGAGGACTGGGTAGTAATATGAGTAAATCAGGGACTGCTGGAGCAGGGGATGTACAGAGAGCGAGAGAACAGCCATCTGGAATGACCTCACCATACAGGGGAACCATGCAGGCAGCTGAGCCACCAAACAAGGCTGCGGCTGGGAGCAGTATGGGGTGGCCCAGCTGCACGGTTGGACAACCCTGTGATCCACCCCTTGGGCTGGCTCTCTTGTGAAATGCAAAATCTCAGTGGGCCAAGTCCAGGGAGCTTGCGGTCACATCTCCTCTGGCATCAGTGGGTGGTCCTGATCTCAGTGTAAATGTAGAGAGAGCATTGCTTGGTCTTCTCATTGGCCTGATGAGTTACACAAGCAGTATCTTTTCCCTCCCTGGATATGGCTCAGAAGAGCTCACACAGGACAGAAAATGACAGAGTAAAGCCAGGAGGGCTGCAGAGGGGAGCAGAACCTGTCTTCATAAGTAGAATCACCCAGAGCAGTCCTTACTGCTTTTCACAAGGTCATGGGCACACTGTACCAGTCATACCGTCTCCTGCTGGTAAACAGAAGGAAGCCCAGCCCAGGAAGACCCAGATATGAAAAGCAAATGACGAAGGCTCTGGTATCAGGACACTTTTTCTGGAACCTTCTTTCTCTGGGAANTGATCCCCTGGAGAAAGAAATGGCAACCCACCCCAGTATTCTTGCCTGGGAAATCCCATGAACAGAGGAGCCTGGAAGTCCATTGTCCACGGGGTCTCAAAAGAGTCAGAAACGACTGAGCAACTAAGCAACAACAAATGAAGAACAGAAGGCGGGTTTGAAGCCACCATCGTCCCAAGGGCCATTCAAACCGCCATCTCATAAACAATGACCATGTGCTCTGTGCCAGGCGTGTGCCATAAAAGGGGATTAAAAAGTGACCAAGACCAAGTCCCAGCCTTGAACAATTTCTGCCAGTGTCAGAATCAGCTTAGAAACAAACATACTGCCATATACGGTGCCTGAAATGACCACAGGAGTGGATGGAATTTGGGGAAGGCAGAGAACTCTGTGGATACTGCTAGCTCCTGGGGATCCAAAAGGGCATAAAATAGAGTCACGAAGAATCACAGTAGTTCATGAAAAATGAAAATGAATGGAGCAACATGTATTAAAGGAAAAAGAGCGAGGAGGAGATCCTGCGGTGAGAAGACCACATAGAATAGAACCCGCAAAGAGAGAGCCACGTCAGAAGGGCCACTGGCCGAACAAGCGTCTGAGAGAGATGAGGAAAGGATAATCATGGACCCACCTGCTGTGAAAGGAAACTCAAGCTACGAGGTCTGGAGGCCCGGGATTGGGATCTCACGGTGCGAAGATGGGCCTGACCCCTCCAGTCAAGGGAAGAGGTGGGCCTCCTGAGTAGGTGGATCCAGGGAGACCCCTCGGGCCTTGCTGAAGACACAGGACCCATCACTGTGCTCAGGGAGGTCCCGGTGCTGATAAAGGCAGGGCATGCTGCTGCTGCGGTATAACTGGAGGCTGATACCGAGGCTGAGACGCCTTGAGGTCCCGGAAGACACTCTTCATGGCATCTTACAGCTCTCTCTTCCTTACCAAACCTGGGCCACTTAGGGCAAAGACCAAGTCTTTACTAATCTCGAAGTTGTCAGGACCTGGACCCTGTAGGTATAGGGTTTCCCTGGTGGCTCAGACAGTAAAGAATCTGCCTGCAGTGCAGGAGACCCAGGTTCAATCCCTGGGTCAGTAAGATTCCCCTGGAGAAGGAAATAGCTACCCCCTCGAGCATTCTTGCCTGGAGAATTCCACGAACAAAGGAACTTGTGGGCTACAGTCCACGGGGTCTCAAAGAGTCAGACATGACTGAGCAACTAACACCCACACGCGGCCCCTGTAGGTATAGAACAGCAGTACCAAATGCTGAATATATGAGTCGGTCCCTCGGTCATTTCCACAGGATTTCCATGCACATGTGCACATTCAGTGCCCTCGTTTCCGTTCCATAACTTGGGTTTTTAAAATTCCATTTTAGAGTCAGAGAACTGGAGGCTCAAAGAAACTGAATGCCTTTGCTGAGACTATACAGCTGGGAAATAACAAGCCCTGGCCACCCATCTGCCCCTCCGGCCACCATCAGCCCGTCCACTCTGCAAGTCTGACCATGCACTATGAGGAGCCCTCATGCTTGCCCCATCTCATCCCTCCCCATCTCCACTCACTCTCTAAGCAGGAGTGCGAGAAGCTTCCCTGTGCCAGAGGCTTGACATCACGATGAATCAAAGTCCTTGCTTGCATGGAGCTTGCATTCCAGGAAGGAGACTGAAAATGAGCAAGGAAGGACACAGGAGACAGAGCTGCAAAGAAAACAAAACTCAAGCCTGAGACAGAGTGGGCTGGAGGGGGCAGCGCAGTTTGGCAGGGGAGCCCAGAACGAAGGCTCTCAGAGAGATGGCTGAGCTGAGAGCTGGTGAGAGGGGGAACCAGTCCTGCAAAAGCCTAGGGAGGAGTATTCCAGGCGGAGGATGGAGCACGTGCATGGCCTCTCAAGTGGGAAGAACTGGGCACAGAGGAGGAGCAGGATGTTCCCCAAGCTGAGTCAGACACGTCTCCCATTCTCACCAGTGCCCTGTGCCAATGACTGCCCTCACTGATTTTCTCAGCTCTCCGTGGGCCTCTTTACCACGGCTCTCTTTCCCCTCTTCATTCCTGATGTCTGCCATAATCCCTGGCGTGTGGTTGACATCCAACTTCCCTGCTATTGGGTCAAGGAGGTGATCTGAGCTCGTTGGAACACACTCATAGGTACTCTTGACCCAGTCAGCAACGGGTCTGAGACCTTCAGGGATGCTCAGAAGAAATCAAAACAAAATCTGAAAGGGCTACAGAGATGAGAAGAAGAAAAAAAACACCCGCATCTGCAGCTACCTCTGACAGATGTTATAAATGAGTAATTTATAAGTGTTGTAATTTACAGGATATCTATGACAAAGCCCAGAGTGTTGATTCAGAGAAAACACGGGTGAGTAATGAGATTTTTATGGGATGTTGTGTATAGATTTGTTCGGAATTTGCAGTCTTGGTTTCTGAAGAATCATGAATGGCTTCTCTGTCCATTCCCAACCCCTAAGCTGAAAAATACGGATTCAGACAGGAAACCAATAAATTTAAAAACATTTTAATAATTATAATGCATATTATAATTATTTATCAGATTGCAATAATAATTGTTATATTATTATATATATTATAATATTCATTTAAATAATTATATCATGCCTGACAAGACCGTCTCTTTGGACTTGATGCCACGATCTTTTCCCTAGCAGTCTCAGGAAAGGCAAACAATCCCTTTAGAAGCTGTGGTATGTAGGGAAATCTATTCAGCTTCCACAGCTTGGCCCTTTATCCACTTCTGCCTCCCACTCTTTATTTACGAGGCCACATTTGCATGAAAACACGATCCTTGTTTCAGCCAGAGCCATTGTCAGGCTTAGGTTTTCTGAAGACTTTTCTAACTATAGAGACGATCTTGGGATTCATGAAATGTTCAGAATAGAAATAAAGCTCACCAAGTGAAGAAGTCAGTAAGCTCAGGTTCCAGGGCCAGCTCCACCGCTGAGCTCACAGCGGAAACCACATTTCTGAATGTTTTCTCGTGTGTAATGAAAAGATTGATCAAGACCAGTAATTCCCAGCATAGAGTTCTAAGAGGGTCGAACTCCTCAAAACATGCTTTGTGGTCTTTAAAACTTCATGGAAAGCACAAATATTCCCTAAAAAGGCCTCCTACTTCTCTAAAACAACGTTCTAAGTGACTTCTAATAGTCTAAACATATTCCAAACAAAATTCCTAATTGTTTCCCCTCCAAATCCATTTTATCCCAGCTCACTCACCCTCATACACTCACTCATGTAGTCACTCAAACTAAGAATCTACTGCAGCCTTCGACTTCTCTCTGGCCCCCACCCCCACACGCGTGCATGCTGAGTCACTTCAGTCGTGTCTGACTCTTTGCGACCCTATGGACTGCAGCCCGTCTGGCCCCCACCTCTCTCAATAATTCTTCAGGAAGCCCTATCAGGTTGACTTTCAAAATGCATCCCAAGGTCATCCATCTGTCTCCACCCCTGCTGACTCTCCACCAGCCTGAGTCACGACCATCTCTCAGCTGGCCCTGGCCACTCACCTCCAGACAGGCGCCCTGCTTCCCCAGCAGTGAATTACGCCGGTGACATCCCTCTCCAGTCTCAGCCTGTGACTGCACCGCATCAAGCCCGGGGGCTCCTCTGGCCCCGGACACAAAGCCCGCTCTCTAGGCGCCGTCCAGCCCTCCCGCCCCACCCCGTCTGCTTCTAGACCCCCCTCTCCACTGTAGTCTTCCACGCTCACTGGTCTTCTTGATATTTCTAGAAAATGCTAAGCTCTTTCCGTCCTCGAGGCTGTGCGTTTTGTGGCGTCTTCCTGAATCTTTCCTCCATGTCTTAAAGAGCTAGCCTCTTACTGTTTTAGATCTCAGCTCAGATGTAATTCTCTCTCACTCTTTTTCTCTGTTTGATCTCGTGCTTTCTATCTAAAATTGAGAAAGTCAATTTTATTTGACATTGCCCACCACTGCCTTCTCATAGTGTTTANAGGAAGAGCCAGGAGTGATGGAATGCAGGGGAGGAGTGGAGGAGAGGGAGGCTGGGGAGTGCTGGAGGAGACAATGGAGGGGAGAGATGTAGGAAAGGAAGGGTAGAAAAGGGTCCGAGGGAGACTACAGAGAGATTAAACTAGAACAAAGGGAGAGATGGACAGATAGTGACACTCTTAAAGGAGAAGGAGATAGAAAGATACAGGGGAGAAGACATGCAGATTTACAGAGACACAGGGACGGAGAGAAAAGGGTCAGAGAGAGGCTGTGCAAGCGAGGATGTTGGTCCACACCTGCACCCCGAGGGTCTGCAAGCCTTGTACCTGCCAGCCTGGGGACCAAAGAAAGAGCCCAGAATCAGCAACAGAGGCGTCGATGGTCTACTGGACAGGGATCTTCAACACGTGAAGCAGGGTCCTGGAGTCTGTGTGCGGCAGATGGGCAGGACATAGCAGCGGTTTTCACTAATGAGGGGGCAGCAGGGAGAAGGAGGCTGCCATTTGTAGGGGGAACTGATGTCAGGGCGGCTCCTCGGTTACAAGGGAAACTAGTGGCTGGGGTAGGGGGCAAGCATGTGAGCACTTACTAATTAGGTCCTAGTGGTAAAGAACCTGATTGCCAAGGCAGGAGACATGCGTTCAATCCCTGAGTTGGGAAGATTCCCCTGGAGGAGGAAATGGCAACCCACCCCGGTGTTCTTGCCTGGAGCATCCCATGGACAGCAGAGCCTGATGGGCTACAGTCCATGGGATCGCAGAGTCTGACATGATGGAAGCAGTTTAGCATGCATAATTAAGAGGACTGGGTAGTAATATGAGTAAATCAGGGACTGCTGGAGCAGGGGATGTACAGAGAGCGAGAGAACAGCCATCTGGAATGACCTCACCATACAGGGGAACCATGCAGGCAGCTGAGCCACCAAACAAGGCTGCGGCTGGGAGCAGTATGGGGTGGCCCAGCTGCACGGTTGGACAACCCTGTGATCCACCCCTTGGGCTGGCTCTCTTGTGAAATGCAAAATCTCAGTGGGCCAAGTCCAGGGAGCTTGCGGTCACATCTCCTCTGGCATCAGTGGGTGGTCCTGATCTCAGTGTAAATGTAGAGAGAGCATTGCTTGGTCTTCTCATTGGCCTGATGAGTTACACAAGCAGTATCTTTTCCCTCCCTGGATATGGCTCAGAAGAGCTCACACAGGACAGAAAATGACAGAGTAAAGCCAGGAGGGCTGCAGAGGGGAGCAGAACCTGTCTTCATAAGTAGAATCACCCAGAGCAGTCCTTACTGCTTTTCACAAGGTCATGGGCACACTGTACCAGTCATACCGTCTCCTGCTGGTAAACAGAAGGAAGCCCAGCCCAGGAAGACCCAGATATGAAAAGCAAATGACGAAGGCTCTGGTATCAGGACACTTTTTCTGGAACCTTCTTTCTCTGGGAAGTCAGTGGGCATTTAGCCGGAATTACCACGTTTAGCTGAGACACAGATGCCCAGTTCAACCTGAATTGCACATAAACCTTAAATAACACTTTGAAAGTGAAGGTGGCTCAGATGGTAAAGAATCTGCCAGCAACGCGGGAGACCAGGGTCCAAGCCCTGGGTCAGGAAGGTCCCCTGGAGAAGGGAATGGCAACCCACTCCAGTGTTCTTGCCTGGAGAATCCCGTGGCCAGAGGAGCCTGGAGGGCTACAGTCTGAGGGGTCTCACAGAGGACTGAGCGCCTGAGCACACATGCATGCATTAGAATTCACGCTCACAGTATAGAGGCTTTCTTCTAAATGCAAAAAAATTTCCTAAACTTTTCTCTCATGTGTCAGGGTTTTATTGTATTTTGTCCTCCTTTTAATACTAAGATCTCTTTTGGTTCAAGCAATATTTTGTCAGGAGGAAAGGCAGTATGTTCGCTTTTTCCAATATCCGAACACCTGGTATGTGACGGGAAGGGATACATTGTCGAGTGAAGATCAAGTGAACAGAAATACGATTGAGGAGGAGCCACTGAGGAGATGGAATTGCACAAGCAGACATCCTGTTCCTGTGTGTGGGTAGCATGGATTCCCTGTCCAGGAGCTGTATTACTGCCTTCCTGGAGGAGTGGTGGGTGGAAAGTGAGAATAAATGACCTCTAAGATTCCATCTAACTAGGGCTTTTCTGGCATTGATTAGAAGAATGGGCCCCTGTGTACTCTTAAGGGCCTTCTCTTCAATCCAGTGAAAAACTCTGCCATCGAGGCTCATGGTACTGTGAAACACCTCCTATTTGACTTTAGATGAAATGAGCATAGCTAACTTGGGAACCAAAAAAAAAAGAAGGAGCTACAATTTTAGACTTCCCATCACATATTCTCAGAGCCTGATGGGCATACTATGGACTCTGGAATGGTGCCAGCGTGTCTTGGTGAAGTGCCAGTGGGTGCAGTGGAATGTTGAGGTTGTAAGCAGAAGGATAAGCATATGACAGTGTAGCAGCTGAAGAGTGAGAATGGAGAATGAAGATGAGAAACAATAGTTGGGGCAAAGAGGACTCTGACCATGGGGAAAGAGAAGCCTGATTCAACTTATCTCAACATGGAGTTCAGTATACACTGCAGCAATATTCGGCCCTGCCCCACCCCGTCCTAAATGTAGATTCTCTTTTCTGAGTATATACAGCCATGGTACTAGAGAAGTCAGGAAAGAATTAGCCAGAGGCTAGGCCTTGAAGAACAGGTTGCATCTGTTTTGAATATGTTCATGGCCCATACGTGGCACTGACCCTCTGTCAGAGAGGCCTCTGAACTGCAACACAAGAAGACGTGTTGATCTAGAAAATGCTTACACAAGCACTTACACACTTGAAAAGAAATCTTCTGTGTCCCTGGCATGCCAGTTAAAGACATTTTAGAACTGCACTGCCCATCACATCACCTTTTTCTTTTTCTTTCTTATTTTTAGAACTGGGATGCCATAAGGCATGAGGGGTCAAGATAGATGAGGACAGGTGAACCGCAAAGAAGGCAAGATGTTAGCTCTTCCTTAGGTGACCTTGTGCTTGCATACAGCCCATGCTTTTATGGCCCACAGTAGCATAGAGCAGAGGATTCAATTATTATCATTGCATTCTGCCTTTTTTAAAAATATATGGAATCTAAACATTAGTAAAACCAGGGTAGAGCAATTGCTGTAATATCTTAGGATATTGCTCTATCTGGAGCCTTTGAAGACAATCTAGCTTACTTTCTAAAATCGTGACTGTCCTATGTATATTCTGGAAATTTTCTTATGAATGGGGAAAGCAGGGAAGCAACAATGTATATTACTCATGAAGAAGAACTTTCTAATAAACACAATGTATAGGCAGTAAAAGGCAAAGATCTTCAGTGCACAGTTCAGGGAGTTTTTACAGAGGAATATGTCCATGTATTCCTTCCCAGGTGGTGGAGTGGTAAAGAACCCACCTGTCTATGCAGGAGATGCAAGACACGTGTAAATCAGACTTTACACAGGACATGGGGCCCTCCCTACTCTGTGATGAGGGAGGAATTATTCATAGAATTTTCAAGATAAGGGAACAGTAACTCAGGAAGTAAAGACCCAGCCAGAGACCAATAGAAGGGCTTTTAATGTTCAAGTTCCATGCTCTTCTCACCAAACCAGAGGTGCCTTTCACAATGCCACATGGCTGATATGAAGCAAATTGACCTTTATGGTCTTTATTTATACTCAGGCAACTTATGGAGGTTAATGAAAGGAGAAAGAAGGGTAGTACAGGGACTTCCCGAGTGGCCAGTGGCTAAGACTCTGTGCTCCCAATTCAGGGGGCCTGGGTTCAATCCCTGGATCAAAATTCAATCTCACGTGCCACAACTAAGAGTTCACATGATGCAAGTAAAGATCTTGTATGCCATAACAAAGACCCAGCACAGACAAATCAATAAAGTGAGCAAGTATGAGAACTGTAGTGCAGTGATTAATTACCGAGTCCTGGAATCAAATCCCTGTTCCGTCATTACTGGCTGTGTGTCCAAGACAAAGTTTCTTTCCTCTCCCAGCCTTAGTTTCTCTAATGGTAGAATAGGTTTAAAAATAATCTTTTCACTGAGCTGTTGTGAGGATTAAATAAATTCATGTATGTAAAGTCTTAGTGTAGAGAACTTCTCCACCTGTACTTACTATTTTAATTACCTCAAGAAGTGGATTATACTCTTTCCTGCAACGTGGACTTGCCCATCAATCTAGGATGCTGCTGTGGACTTACCCTAAGAGCACTAGGCATTTTGAAAGAATGGTTTAAGAGCTTCCCCAAGAAGTAACTCATCTTAAAGTTCAGTCAAAGCAATCCATAGAGATGCTTTCTAATCATTGGTGAGAAATGTGCACAGTGATCAGAAATCAAATGCGAGATGTGGAACCAAGGCTATTAGCAACTGAAGCTTGACTTAGAGGAAATGTCCAAAAAAAAAAGGAGAAAACAGTTCATTGTGTTTCTGCCAAGGGTATCTGTATCTTGTCAACATCATTTTTGCTTAAATGCCTCCAAATTTCTGAAACCTGGAAGATAACCTTGGACTTTTCCAGCTAGGATTTTGCTGATAGGGTATTAGAAGATGAAGGATCGCATGACACTGTTATTTAATTTGGAGAAAAAAGATAAATTTAGGAAATGAATTAAGACTACCAATTTCAACACTAAGAAGCTTAAAGTATGGAGTTATTCTGGAAATGTTTTGAGATGGCGAGAGACCTACAGGCTAGGAATCTGTGTGCAGACAGGATATGCAGATCAAGACAGTAGCTTTGGGCTCTCAGCTGCACCCTGAATCAATGTAAGTGACAACGAGGTAAGAATGACAAAGACAGGCTTTCTTTTCTTTTCTTACTTCTTCCCAATACTCTGTTTTCGTCTTCCTGTTTCTTAGTCACTCAGTCATGTCCCACTCTTTGCAACCCTGAGGACTACAGCCTGCCAGACTCCTCTGTCCATAGGATGCTCCAGACAAGAATACTGGAGTGAGTTGACATTTCCTTCTCTGGGGGATCTTCCCTCCCCAGGGATCGAACTTGGGTCTCCTGCATTGCAGGCAGATTACCACTGAGCCACCAGGGAAGACTTTTTGTCTTAGTATATTAAAAAAAAAAAAAAAGATTTCAGTCTTTGAAAATAATTTTTGTTCTTTTTACAAGAATCTAGAGAAAGGTAGTTCCAAACTTGTCCACTAGGGAAGGAGACAATTGTTAATCTGCTGAGCTTGCAGTAGGAACACCATAGAATAAAGCCAAAGGGAAGATTGATTCCACTGTTGGGGGCGGGAGACATTCTACTAAATGAGCAACTTGTGAAATGAATTGTATAAAATTAAATTTCAAGAAGAAAGCGGATTTTAAAAGAAAAATAGTAACATTTAATTTAGATGCTTTGTTTTTCTAGGGAAATTAGTTTATGAATAAATGATACTCAAGGTTATAATGGGGTGGAATGTCTGAAGGAAGAAGTGGCTAAAAGTAGCTATATTCAAGGTAAAGAAAAAAGTGTGTTATAGGTCTATAAAACTCTTGGTTAAAAAAAAAATAGGAGGAATAAGCAAACCTAGGCAACATTTTAAAATCAGATGAATTTGATATTGACACCTCAGTCTTACAACTTAGCTCCCTTTTCCCCTTTCTGGTTCTTGTTGCTCCTAAGAGACCTCACCCCACCTCTCTCTGTGTCCCAGTGCCTTTGTTTCTCCCTACCTCCAGTATTTGTTACCAATTAGTGATCTCAGATAAGAGCCTTAAACTCTGGCATTAAAAATTATAAAAACTGATATCAGCTGACCATATTTTACCTCCCCTTTCCCAGAAATGCATTTTAATAGGGATCAGAGATTAATGCCAAAGTACTTTTGGCATTTGACGTGATTTTACACGTCATTCAAGGCTGTGGCCAGAAAGTGGGAAGAGGGAATAAGGGGGAAGGAAAGGGAAGGATCAACAAAAAGGTCTTCATGAAAGCACACTGTTAAAAATAAGAACCCCTTCTACACATGTGGAGCACAGGCCTGCCAAAGGCACTATGGCCTTACAGCGGAAGGGCGAATTTAGCCCTTCCACCAACAACTGGACGAAATCTACTTTTCTCAAAAAGCAAAGAAAGGGAATGTTCTACAATGCCGTATTATGACTTTTCTTTGGGAGTACCTTAAAAACACTTTCAAAGGCAAAGACAAATTGCTTGTGGTTTAAACATCCAGAGGGCAAGATACTTTATCCCTGACTTCTTGGTTTCTTCAAATAATTACAAATTATTCTCAGTAGAAAAATTAGACTCATTTTCTTCACAAGTCTATGAGAGTTTCAAGTCCCCATCCTAACATAAGTGGCCCTGTGGCATTGCAAATCTCCAGTCAGTGGAACAATTGGTTGACTTTGGCAGTCTCTGTGACTAATGTGCTAACTCCAGCTGATCGAATGAACTAAAACCGAGCGTGTTTGAATATTTGGTCTACAGATAAGCCTACTGGGGGCATTCAAACAAATGAGGTGAACTTGACTTTTCTGGTCCTTTCAAGATTATGTTCAGAGGAAAGATTACCCAACAATTCAGCAGAGCCAAGCCAAAAATATCCACTCCCAAAGCCTTCCTTTCAACAACAAACTGTCTTTGCATTTTGCTAAAATTTTGTTACTTGGAATTAAAAGCTTATTAGAAGCAAGTCTCCCCTGCAAGCTGACATATTCAATTACAGTCATCTGTTCTAGAGAACAGACTGCGTCTAGACAAAAGAATACCACTGTGGCTTAGAAGGAACACGATGCGTTTCAGAGGCTGATTTGAGGGCTGGGTGACCGTTTTTACGATCTGTGCTGGGAACACCGTCTGATAAACTGTTTTGCAGTTTCCCAAATGCACGTAGGGACAAAATGACCTGAATGACTATAGCCGAGAACAAAAAAAACAATGAGAGGAAAGGATGGAAGAAGAAGGCATAAGCCAAAGAGAAATAAGAACCAGAACATTAAAAGTGCAAAATAAAAGCAAGCAAACAAAACCAGATTAATAGAAATTAAAGCCAAGATTCAAGCTTTGTGAGAGAAAAATTCTAGTCTGTTCCAGGATCTTCGCAACATT
>SJYV01047714.1:33225-70162 GCA_006410875.1 Neotragus pygmaeus | reverse complement strand
TTGCATTTCTTTTCCATGGGGATGGTCTTGATCCCTGTCTCCCGTACAATGTCATGAACCTCATTCCATTTACATCATATTGAAGGACAAATCCTTAAAATAAAGAAACTCTGATGTTTCCACATAGACTGATTTTCTTTTTGTAAATTGAAGTAAAATACCGGTAAATGAGAGAAAAATAAGTTAAATGAAAGAATAAATAAATAAGTGTATTTTAGACCATTGTTGGACAAAATACTCAGTTGCATTCTTGAGATCAAGAGGATAAATGCTGGATGATAATATAATTAGCTGACTCAAATAGAAGATGATTTAGTGATTAAAAGCATGAACTCAGTCTCAAACTGTCTGAGTTAAAATCTTTGCTCCATAGCTCATATGACCCTGAAAGCTTACTTTGTTTCTAAGCTTTGGGGTTTTTTCCAACTACAAGAATGAAATAATACTGTAATACCATCTTCACAGCATTATTGTATTACATTAAATAATGCAGGCATTGTGGTTATTGACACACCTTATGCTTGATGAGCAGTTAAACATCATTAGTGTAAATTAATGTACTGACATCAAACTGCTAAAAATCCCGAGTTGTGTCCTAGAACTATGTTCTCGTTTATGACTTTCTGTCATTTCTCCAGTGAATGAATAAAGACAAAGAAGGCATGATTTTGAACACAACTTATAATACACTTAATTCACTGGCTGGCTGAATAAACATTCAAAGTGTTTTCAAAATCCTTAAATAATATCCAGAAGCATAAGAACAAAATTGAAATAAAGATAATTGTAAGATCCTAAACTTTTGTTCAAAAAAAAAAAAAGACACAAATGCAGGCTAGAAGAAAATTTCCTGAATTCAAATGAAAATTAGGGGTTTTAGCTACTCACACACCACACTGCCAGTCTAGTCACTCTTACTGCTTAACTATTAAGTTTCAAGCGATCAGAGGATCATTTAAATATTAGAGTTGAAGAAGTTGGCCAGACTGATAAGGTAATCTGACACAGATATTTTTCNTTAGGGGTTTTAGCTACTCACACACCACACTGCCAGTCTAGTCACTCTTACTGCTTAACTATTAAGTTTCAAGCGATCAGAGGATCATTTAAATATTAGAGTTGAAGAAGTTGGCCAGACTGATAAGGTAATCTGACACAGATATTTTTCGGATACATGTTGATATATGGCAAAACCAATACAATATTGTAAAGTAATTAACCTCCAATTAAAATAAATAAATTTATTTTTAAAAATTTTTGAGGAGGAAGGCTAAAGAGGGGTATTTATATATATAGCTAATTCACTTTGTCCTACAGCAGAAACTAACATGACATTGTAAAGCAATTAAACTCCAATTAAAAAATAAATAATTTTTTTAAATGTTTGAGGAAATAGAAAACATTTTGATTTAAATAAGGAAAATACATGTGAAGGTATCCAGAAACTCAGTGCATCATGATGAAATATTTTTAAGGAAGAGGATAGTGGTAGTTGGTGGTTTAGTCGCTAAGTCGTGTCCAACTCTTGCAATTCCATGAACAGAGGAGATTGACGGGCTACAGTCCATGGGATTCTCCAGGCAAGAATACTGGAATGGGTTATCATTTCCTTATCCAGGGGATCTTCCCAACCCAGGAATCAAACCCAGGTCTCCTGCATTATAGGAGGACTCTTTACCAACTGAACTACAAGGGAAGCCCAAAGGAAGAGGATGAGGTCTCTGTTAATTCAAAGGATGAAAGTAGAGCCAGGGTGTGAAATTCAAAGAAAGCAGTTATTATATCAGTATGAGATTCAATTGAAGGATAAAGAATTAGTATTGCCTGCCTGTAGATCAGCCTGAGTGTGTAAGTGGTGAAGGAACTCAGAGATGAGTTGCTCTTCATAGAGCTGGGGGCTCTGTAGAAAAGACCTGACCTGAGGCAGAAATCTGGATGAGATTTAGCTGCCTTTATGTTTCTAGGACTCTAGGATTCTACAATTTAATGATCTGTCCCTGGTGGCTCAGCTGGTAAAGAATCTGCCTGCAATACGGGAGACCTGTTTGATCCCTGGGTTGGGAAGATCCCCTGGAGAAGGGAAAGGATACTGACTCCAGTATTCTGGCCTGGATGGAGTCGCAGAGTCAGATATGACTGAGCCACTTTCACTTTCACTAACTTTACTAAACTGGCCTTTTGGGGATGGTTTTTCAAATGTTATGATATTAAAAGAAATACTTTAAGACAAAAAAACGGAACTTAAAATGAGTTGAAATTTCAGAAAGACATTATAAAAGTTACCTACAGATATCATTTTTTCATATATAAAAAACAGAAAGACCTATCACTCTGGGCTTTAAAAATTGTATTAAACTAATGTTTTTACATTAAAGTTCCTTTACAGTGTTAACCAAATAGAAGAGAGATCACCTCAGAAGTTGTTCAACTACATTAGCAAGTATAGTTCTCCATGCCCAGGCTTCTCTATCTAAAATGGAATACTTACTACAATGCATTCCTTTGAATGACAGAACACCTGTACCTTTTTCACAACCTGTCCTCATTTGTTTATTATTTCATTTGACAGTCTTTGATCTCCTCCCCAATATCAGCACCACATCACCTGAAGTTAAAAGTCTTTCTCATACTCACACCTCAAACATTCTGTGTACATGCATGCTCAGTTGCTCTGTCATTCCAACTCTTTGTGACCCCATGGATTGCAGCCTGCCAGGCTCCTCTGTCCATGGAATTTTCCAGGCAAGAAAATTGGAATCGGTTGCCATTTCCTACTCCAGGGGATCTTCCCAACTCAGGGATTGAACCTGCGTCTATTGTGTCCCTTGCATTGGCAGACAGATTCTTTATCTCTGGTGCCACTTGGGAAGCCCAAACATTGTACTTTGAGTCAAATCCAGACTCCCTTTTGACTGCTTGGAAGACTCTGCATAACTGGGCTCCTGCACACCTCTCCCTGCTACCATTCATACACCTACCTGCCCCTCACCATTAATATACCTCTCCTCCCCCATTATTCACACAACTTTCCCTCACCATTCACACATCTCCTCCCATCATTCTCACACCTTCCCCACCATTTGCACACTTCCCAATCAAGTACTACAGATACCAATCCAATGCATTTCCACTGGCTAATCCAGGTCTCAACCAGATTAGCACAATTTCCTCCCTATTTCCCTATTCCACCTATCCTTTCCTTTGCCATCAGTCCATTCTCCATAGACAGCCAGGGAAATTTTTTTTAATGCAAACTGGATAATTTATATCTTCTCTTGAATTTATATCTTCTCAACTAAGGATCTCTAGTTGCTAATAAAACAATAATACTAATACTACTTATAACAGAAAACATTTACTGAGCCAATTGCTATGTGCCATGTATTAACCTGTTTAATCCTGATTAAAATCTTCTGAGATATACATCAGTTCCATTTTACAGATGAAAGCCTAAGACCATAACATGGGCTTACAAACAACTCCATGATCCATCCTACATCTATATTTCCAACTTCATTCTCCACAAGTCTTCAGCTCATATTTGGCATGCTAAAATACCAGATGCTTTAATCAGAAACACAATAGGAATGGACTTTACCTTCCAAATCAGATCAGGGGACTTCCCTGCTGGTCCGGTTGTTAAGAATCAGTGTGCTAATGCAGGGATGTGACACAGGTTCAATTGCTGGTCTAGAAAGATCCCACATGCTGAGGAGCAACTAAGTCCCTCTGCCACCAACTACTGAGCTCACATCCCACAACTACTGAAGCTTGTGCACCCTACAGCCCATGCTCTGCAACAAGAGAAGCTACCACAATAAGAACTCCAAGCACCACAACAAACAGTAGCCCAAAATGACCACAATGAGAGAAAGCCTGAGAGCAGCCATGAAGACTCAACACAGCCCCCCCAAAAAAATTAAATTTAATTTTTAAAAAAATGAGCTATCTTTCACCTCCAAAAGCCTCTACACTTCTGCCTGTGCCTTTCCCCACCTTAATATGCTGCTCCATGATCCTTCCTGTGTTGATCCAAATACTGTCTATCTTCTGGAACTCTGCTAGCATCACACCTCTAGAAGTATGTCCCACATCCCCCTAATACAGAGCCTTCCACTAAACACCTGTTAACCTCACTGTTGACAGCAGCCATTTGATAAATGCATACTCTTAAGAGTTATTTAGTTGGTTCCTTGACTCAGCTACCATTTCACATGCATAGATTCAAGTCTCAGTAATAATATAAACGTCTCAAGAGCAGGGATCTTCCTCCTTCTCTTGCATGATCCCCAGTACTATACCTTGCATGTGTGTCTTATAGGTGCCGAATATAAGTATCCCTTGTTTGATTTGTCAGCTGGAGTCTTCCCATTTCTGTGAACAGGAAGGAATTAGGAAATATCCCAAATATTTGACTATCCAGCATGAATCAGTGTATTTCTATCTCGTACCTAAAAGACCTAGCAGTCTACTAATTATGGACTACAGCTGGATAAAATCTTTTGCACATTTTTCCCCCTTGGAATTATCTTCACACAAGTTCTGTCATCAGAGAAGTTTGAAAAATACTCAGCACAACTCCCCAAAGCTGTGTTTTTGTCATGTTTGACACACCATCACACACTCACCAGCTACACCTCTGATAGCTTAGCTCTGCAGTGTCTGTTTCTGTGATAATTTTAAGCTTATATAACACCATTGCCTCATAGATTTTATGAAACATTTCTTAAGTTTGTGAAAATTACATACACTTCAACTTCAAAATGATTCAATTCATTGAGTAGACATTGAGAAGGCAATAATTATGAAATCAAACTCTGTAGAAAGGCTTTATAAAATTAAAAGAGGGAACAAGCATGAGTTTGGATCTGTCCTGAGATTGGAACTATGGACCATGTGAGAAGATGCTCTTTCTGGCCTTCTCAACAGCCATCATTCTTTCCAACAAGACCATGATGCTGTGCAGACATCTATCTTGGACACATCACCATGTGTTCAGGGAAGTCTGGTCCAAGCTATTCCCAGTCCAAGGGATGGGTCACAATTAGGTGAAGCCTGACTTTCTCAGTCCTGGGAACCATGTGAAGTACCAATGCCTGGGTTCATCCCTTCCTTCCCCCTGCTTTCACACCCCCTCCCTCCAATTTCAATAGCTCTGGGGTAGAGCTCTGGCTTCTGGTATTTTTAAAGGTCTGCAAGTGATTCCAATGCACAGCTAAGATTTAGAATTTCTGGTCTGAGCCAGTGGTTCTCAAGCTTGAGTGAGCCAAGAATCATGGGGAGTGCTTATTAAATGATAGGGTCTTGGGCCCACCCCGAGTTTTGGTTTAGGAAGCCTGAGAATGTCATTCCTATTATGTTCCCAGATGAGTCTCATGAAGCCAGTCTGGATGGAACCCCACTTTGGGAACTCTTAATTCTGTAGAAACTTGTTTTATAATCTGCTACCAGTCTGCAGATGGCACCAATGCACAGAAGAGGATGGAGCCAAGGACTTCTAAGAAAAGGACAGCAGTAACCTAAAGTGACCCCTGCACTCTGCCCTACCCAGGCACTTATAAAAGTTAAAGAAATCTTATTTTTAAGCTTTAGTGATAAGGCATTGGTTGATTTCTATTGAAAACATTCTTCTGATGCCTTTCTAAGATAAAAGCAGTGGTGTTTCAAATGACAAAAATGTAACTATGTCTTTCCCAGTATGCTTTTTATGCAACAAAAATCACAAAAATAATTTATTTTATTAAATCACTAATATAAAACAGAAGAGAAAGATATGACTATTCTACCTACTTATTCCATTCCATACATAATAAGTTTACCACTTTTTGTGGTGTGTTTTTATCTTTTTGTGGTGTGTTTTTATTTTCTAAAATATTTTCTATTGAATGTCTCATTCAGAGGCAAGATACCAAATCTGAGGGCTTTCTGTTCAATTTTCAGAACAAAAGAGCTATAGAAATGCCTCCAGGTGAAAGAGTTCTTCAGAAAGACATATTGGCCAACTATCAAGAGGTATACAGTCACTTGCTACATTAAAAGGCAAATAGAGGAGTTAGAACTAAGTTGCTTTGAGCCTGCTACTGTCTTTGCTTTAACTCTGTTCAATGATTTCCGTGCATGGCCCTTGCCCCCTCCCATCCGTGTGCTAATGCAAACACCTATGTTTGGGTATGAGGGAATACCTAAACCCTTCTGCCACCACCACTTTCCTTATCATGGTGGAGAGAGAGGTTGTAGAAAACGTCGTCAGTTAGTAACTGAACACCCATTCCCAATCTTCTGGAGTGCCTCACTCTACAGACTGGAAAGGTCAAACACTCACTTTCCAGTCTCCATTCCATGTACTCCTGGCTATGTGACACAGATCTGGTTAATGTAACATACGCAAAGGTCTCCTAAGGAGCCTCTAGGATAATTTCACCTTCCTAATAAAGAGACTCAAAAACTACCTAGGGACTTCCCTGGCAGCCCAGTGGTAAAGAGCCCACTTCCAATGCAGGGGGCATGAGTGTGATCCCTGGTGGGAGAAGTAAGATTCCATATGCCACACAGCATACTAGAAAAAAAAAAAAAAAGATCTCTAGGTAAAGGCAGAGAAAAGGGGAGAAGGAATTTGCATAACATTTGAAGTAATGTAGGAGGAACAATGTTGTTAAGTAGAAATAAGGTTGATTAAAATAACTCAGTAAAAACACAGAAGTAATGCAGTCAATTAAAATCTGAAGGTAAGAGACAATGAAAAAATGTACCATGATCTAATTACTGCCAAGACAGCTGGTGATACTTTAATTATTCTAAAGCAAATTTCCTCATTTTTGAATGGGTAGCACCTTAAATTTAACTGATATATATCTTACAGCCATTTAGAAACAGGTGAAAGCATTGGGATTTGTAGGATACATTTTATAATGTGCCCTTCGAAAAGTTCTCCAAGAAATTATATATTTAATGCTAGATATTTCATAGATGTTTACTGAATTATTGGCTATGGATGAGTTTACTTTCTTCCAATACCCACTCCAAAACTTCCAGAACTATATTGAATAGTAGCGGTGAGAGTGGGCACCCTTGTCTTGTTCCTGACTTTNATGTTAATTTTTATTAATATAAGATAAAATGTTACTCTTTACGCTTTAAGTTAAAAACTATAGAATACTTTAAAAGCAGACAATACAAGGTGCTTTCATTTTAGACTCCATATCAAAATACTACTCCATTAATTGCTTAAGAACCCATAACCTTTGAGTACTGCTCATTTGTGCATGTCCATCCAAACCTTCCTAACTATCTTTTCCACCCAGCAACGATGAGTGTGTTCTCTAAGTCTGTGAGTATCCTTCTGTTTTGTAAGTAAGTTCATTTGTATCATTTCATCTTAGATTCCATACATAAGGGATGTCATACAATAATTCTCCTCTGTCTGACTTAGTTCACTCAGTATGACAATCTCTAGGTCTATCCATGTTGCTGCCAACGGCATTATTTCATTCCCTTTAATGGCTGGGTATTAGAATTGGAATTTCTGAGAGTGATAATCACACTCCTACAGGTTCTGGACAAAATGAGAAACAAACAGGGTATCAGTGTTAGTCACAGTCATGGCCAACTCTTTGTGACCCTATGGACTGTAGTCCACCAGGCTCCTCTGTCCATGGAATTCTCCAGGCAAGAGTACTGAAGTGGGTTGCCATTTCCTCCTCCAAAACAGAGCATCAAATAGGCATGAAAAATCACAGTTTGGTGGCACTGTTATCTTGAAGAGCTTTGAGGTGGAGCCTAATGGCTTTGACTTGTAGCCTAAATCAGACTTCCCTCTTTCCCCTCAAAATGAATCTAATCACTCTGAGGCTGACCCTTGAGAAAGGGCAGTCCTTCCTGCATGAGAGCAGAGCCTGGGTTTGGCTCCCTCACAGAGCAGGGAGTGAAATGAAGCAGGACACCTAGGGGCCTTCCCAGGACAGAGCCTTCCCCACCTGGTATTCCCAGCCTCTTCTCTGCAGAGACGCTTAAGCCAAAATAGTAATAGTTTAGTTGTAAAGCAAAGTCAAGGACCTTTAGCATCTCCTCGATAATAAATAGATATTATCTATCTATAAATAGATAATATCCTAAGCCATATCCTTGAGTTTTTTTGCAAATACTAAAGTCCCCACCAGGGAGTAACTGCTGACCACCAGTGGGTGGACCCCAGACCAGCTGGAACCAGAAACTTTATGATGTTAATTTATGAAACACACATGTTACTTCACCACTGACCAATTAGAAGAATGTCTATAAGCTCATCAGACACCCCACAAGTCTCTCCCTCACCTTGCTTTTATAAAAAATTTTAATTATTTTTCGTTGAAGTATAGTTGATTTATAATGTTGTGCCAACCTCTGTTGTCCAGCAAAGTGACTCAGTTATGCACATAATATATTCTTTCTTTTTTATATTGTTTTCCATTATGGTTTATCGCAGGATACTGAATATAGCTCCTTGTGCTATCTATTAGAACCCTGTTGTTTATCCACTCTAAATGTGGTAGTTTGCATCTACCAATCCCAAATTCCCTCACTTTGCCTTTAAAGTGAAAGTGTTAGTCATTCAGTCTTGTCTGACTCTTGGCAACCCCATGGACTGTAGCCCACCAGGCTCCTTTGTCCAGGGGATTTCCCAGACACGAACACTGGAGTGGGTTGCCATTCTCTTCTTTAGGGGATCTTCCTGATCCAGGGGTCAAACCTGAATCTCCTGCATTGCAAGCAGATTATTTACCATCTGAGCCACCAGGGAAGCCCTTGTCTTTAAAACCCTTCCCCAAAAGCCATCAGGGAGTTCAGGTCTTTGGAGGATGAGCTGCCCATTTTCCTTGCTTGACCCTATGCTGGGCGCCTTGTGACTAACTCTGTATTTTTCATCATCAGAACCCAGTATCAGTTGTTTGACTTTGCTGTGCATTGAGCCAGCAGACCCAAGTTTGGTTGGGTAACAGCATAGAGTCTCTCTCATAAAAGGGGTGGCTAAGAGGATATAAGGTGGGACAAAAAATATTTCCTACATGATATAAGTTTCTGACTTTTGGGTCAAGAGGAGCACAGGAAAAGGGAGAAACTTGTCCCTCCCTCATATTTTCTAACTGTTTGCTCTCACGTCATCTGACTCACTAACGCAGTGGTTGTCAGCCAGGGGTGAGGAGGCTCCTAGCAGGAGGAGAGGAAGATTATCAGGGCCAACTTGCCTCCCCTTTCCTGTGACTGCTTCCCACCAGAACTGCTCCTTTGTTTATTCTTCTTGAAATGAGGAAGCTGTTTCCAATTTCTGTCTTCAGAAACCTCTAAAATGGGTTAGGACCTTAAAATTAACTCCATGTTTTACCTGAAGCTAAAGAATTACCCTCCATTCTATTTCTCGTTTATACCTCACCATGCTGCCCAGATAGCAAAATGGATGTTTTAAAAAGTCTAAATAACAAGAAAACTCAACAGTGTAAAATATGTCTCAAATTTGAACACTACAAACCTTTCCATGAATACATTTCTAGATGAAAGTTAAAGTACAAAATTACAGACCCTTGTGAGTTAAAGATCAAAGAATAAAATGCCTAAATTCTTCCCTCCAAAAATGTCTTATTCAGCTCACTTTCAGTCATGAGTCCGTCCTGATAACACTGCTTTGGTAGAAGTGGTGTTCCTTCAGCAGCAGAACTGGGACTTCCTCCTGGAATACATTGAGTTCCTGCAGCAGCATCTGGAGGTGGTTACCATCAAGAAGAGACTGGGTTAGGAGCGTCATCAGAGGAAACACTAGAAGAGACTCTTGAAGCTCAGGGAGTATGAAGCATCTCTGCCAGGCATCCAAAGTCCAGAATCTGTGATCCAAACTGCTGCTGCTGCTGCTGCTGCTGCTGCTGCTAAGTCGCTTCAGTCGTGTCCGACTCTGTGCGACCCCACAGACGGCAGCCCATTGGGCTCCGTCATCCCTGGGATTCTCCAGGCAAGAACACTGGAGTTGGTTGCCATTTCCTTCTCCAATGCATGAAGGTGAAAAGTGAAAGTGAAGTCGCTCAGTCGTGTCTGACTCAGCGACCCCATGGACTGCAGCCTACCAGGCTCCTCCATCCATGGGAGTTTCCAGGCAAGAGTACTGGAGTGGGATGCCATTGCCTTCTCCAGTGATCCAAACTAGTTCAGAAGAAATCTCACCTCCGGGGACTGGTAACGACCCCTGTAGGGGTGGACCATGGCAGGCAGAAGGTGTATAGGAATCCCACCAGTGCCTTCTCCTTGGAGAGTGGCATTTATGACATCCTGGTTTTCTTGCAAATTTTAGAAAATGACCTTGTGGTGACACTCCCAGCCATAAGGTCTTACTTTAGGCTGTCTGCTTCCCCATCCTCTATGTTTAGAAAGTCTTACTTTCTATTTTCCTTTGAAGCCCTGTCTTCCTGGTATGCTGTACTAACCATGGACACTGACTAGGAACCTGAGTGATAGAGACACTTCAAGTCATAGTATCCTGCATTGGTAGCAACCGTGCCTTCTCTACAATATCTCTAGCTTCTTTCTCAAAATGTGTTCTCTGAGCCCAAGTGGATGCTGCCAGGACCTCTTGCTCTTGAATGTTTTAGGGCTACAAAACCTGACTCTTAGGGTAGGTTGCTCCCTCCTTCCCAGGCCTTGAATCATCCATGTCAGTCTCTTAAACTGAAGCACCTCCTGATGCTTTTAGAGATTATTCCTCCAAGGGGTCAGTGGGAACCAGTAGGTTTTCTGACATGCATTGTTCAGAAATTTTAAAATCCTTAGCTCTTGAATTGTCCATAATTCCATGACATCAATTCCATCTCATCTTTCTTTAGAGCAGCCAGAAATATTTCTAGGGCTCTGTTTTCCCCTGATGTGTAGACTCAGCTGATTTTTAACATTCTAACCTTCTTCCTATATTGGTCTCTTTCCTTCATGGCATAAGTTTGACATTAATTTCTGGATTTTAGTATCTTATCTTATACTTTCTTTTTGAATGGAGATATAAACATTTAGTTGTGTCACACATTTATTGAGGTTCTTTCTGTTAGATCCCCTGTCCCATCTTCTGCCCATACTGGGAGAAATCAAGACGTGCAATTTGGACTTCCTTCAAAGATTCCTTCCTTGACATATACAAAATATTGTACATAAAAACTTTTTCCACTTAATAAGCCATATTACAAATGCGAATGGAACAAGATGTTAAATTCAACTTTTCCTGGTTATGGGGAATTTTGGCAGAGACTACAAAGGTCTATAAAAAACAACAGCTGTCAAGGATTCCATAAAAGGAGGGCAAGTTAAGAGAGTGGGACCCCAACTCCACCAGCATTAATGCTTACCCACCTCTAGCCTAGGGGGATGACATCAGAGATGCCAGGGAGGGATACTGTTCTGGGAAGTTGTTAGTGGACCACACAGAATCTCACTTATCCACAGAGCATGCAAAAAAGACCATTCCTCATTACTTCAGGCTAGGTGAGATAGACTTTGGAAGAATCACTGAGAGAATGCATTACATATTCCCTGGCATTTGAGGGGAGATGAGGAATGACTTAGCAGTAGGAAGCTAAAGGAGAGGCTATATCTGGAATGACTCACCTTGTACTAAGGAGCAAAAGAACATCTATGGGAATGAGACTCACTTCCTCTGAGGATGGGGAGAGGGTGCCTCACATCTCACAACCAAAAGGACCAAGGGGTGGGACACGGGGGAGGGAGAAAAGTATCTTTATTTATTTTAAAAGGTACCTCTCTCTGCCTGAAAGGATAAAGGAATCCAACAAAGATTACTTGTTTGGGACAGTCCGTAAGAAATCCACTGGCTAAGCTATGAAAAGTTTAGGGTTAGAATTAGGAATTTTTGATATGAGCTTTAAAATCTTTGCATCTTAACAATCAATGTATTCAAAAATGAAGGTAATTTAAATTACTATTACTGCTAATAATCAGCATGCAATTTTATTTAAACCCCTTCCGTTTGAATTATCACCCCTCACTGTATCAAGTAGAAGTGGCCAAAAATGGCCTACTAATACCAATAAGATTCTTTATTGTTTTTAGATCTTTTGTTTTTAACTATTGGTTAAATGGCACAGAGTAACTTTTTGCTTGAGTTATCTGGACAGCTATCACACCCTACTGTGCAAGAGAAGCCTACACTACCAGAATTACTTTACCTAAAGATACTGTGTGTGTGTGTTTTTTTTCTATTATGGAAATTATTCCTGTACCTATACCTAGGATACTAGGGTTTGTTTTGTTTGTTGGGGTTTTTTGCATAGTATGCAATATACTCTGTGTTTATTTTCTGTATTACTGAATCATATCCCTATGCTCTCGACTTGCTAATCCAGAACTGAAAAATATTAGAGATAGAATCACTATAGACTATTTTTTGTCACATTTATTAATGTATCACATTTATTAATACTTCTATCACATATACTATCTAAATCTAACAGATGAATTCTAAATAGAAATTTCAATATTGAATGAGCTATAAAATCATGTAATAACATCTACAAGTTCATTTGGAAATAAATGGCTAGATTGGAGTTTCAACCTGGGTTAATAATTGGTGGAGGCATACTGACCTTTGCACTTGTTCATGTGGATTGTTATTTGCCATGTCACTGGACAGCCTGATTCAGCATCACACAAGGGTATCTGGAGAGAGAGGTGTGAGGACCAGAACTACAGGGTGATACACGTTCTCATTCTCACTCTGTTTCTATATAATATTGCCTAAAATATGTTTTAAGAAACTTATGGCCCCCAAAGAGGGGAGAGGGATATATTAGGAGCTTAGGATTGATAGATATACACTACTATATTAAAAAATAGATAATGACTTACTGTATAGCACAGTGAACTACATTCAGTATCTTGTAATAACCTATAAAGAAAATGACTCTGAAAGTAACACACCACTGTAAATCAACCATACTTCAATTTTTTAATGTTTAAAAAAATATGTTTTAAGCTATTCCAGCTCCTTATTTAAATGATAATCAATTAATTATTTGTTCTACAGACAAAGTATTCTAAACAAAAGCATCATTTTCTTATTCCTTTTCAGGCTTTGTATTCATAATAACTTCATTGAGTTTATTCTCTACCATGACCCAAGAATATAACTTATCTTTACAATCAGAAACAGTCACCACTCCCAATCCCACCTCACTTCCTCTTTATCATTTTATTGGCAAAATCTACCAGCCTTCCATGGTTGGATTGAACTTGTAGCTGTGCTTCCTAGAAGGCAACCACGATCAAGATATATATATGATTAATAACCCAGAGCTAGCTTGAGACCATATGGTGGATGATTACTAAAATGCCTGTGAACAAGCTGTGTAATTCAAGAGATTAGTCCCTCCAGCTTTATCACTGCCCCAGATTCAGTTCAAAATAACAAAGAACAGGGGGCTTCCCTGGTGGTCCAGTGATTAAGACTCTGCATTTCCACTACAGGTCATACGGTTTCCATCCTTGGTTGGGGAACTAAGATCTCTCATTGCACCCAAAAAATAAAAATAAAAAAGAACAGAATGGGAACAATACATGCAAAGCATGTCTGCCATTCTAGTAAAGTTCCAGTCTCCTGCCTCTGATGAAACACATAGTAAAAAGGGCAAAATCACTTCATTATCCACTTAGAAATTAAAAACTGGAAGACAAGGACACTGCCAGGTGAAGACCAAGACAAGGGACCATCAACCAGAAGCTCAACCCAGAGATAAACGAGGCCATGAAAAGTATGGGAAAGATAGTTGACAGACCCATGAGTCAGGAGGTGAAACAAAGATGAGAGAATCTGAGCTGTCAGCTACCAAAGAAAGTCACCAGTTTAAAGAAGTAAATGCAGTGCTAAGAAAGGCAAACTGGGTTTCTGGGATTCAGACAAGTAGACATCTGGACTTCATGAATTTAGAGAATGAGGCAATGGCTCAAATAGCTGATAGATCCAGAAGCAAGGAGGGTGCCTACTGGCCATCTTTTATGCTTTTTATACAGACTGTGGAGTAGAAAAGAGCCAAAAGGTGGGTACAGCAATATCAGTAAAAGGAGCACAGAGTTCTGTGGTTCAGCATGTTCACATAACAACTGGGTGAAGGAGAAGAGCTAAAATTATCAGGGAGAGGCAGAACCTGAAGCTTCATTTATCACAATATTCATACAACAGAAACTTCTTATCCAGATAACAGGACTAGACCAACAAGTTGGTCAGTAACCTGAGAAAGAGAGTTAGACCAAAAGGTTATTTTGAAAAATGATATGTAATAAAACTCGTATACCATATATAATTCCTTTTGACTAAAAACATAACACATTTGTTCAATAAGATTTGGTTTAAAATCAAACTTTTCATTAGCATATGGATTCAGAGATTGGAAGTCTCCATTGTCTTTTTATAATTGATACTATATTATCTATGATGTCCAGCTTTAATGTCTTTTAAGTGAACCAAGAATTTAAAGGCACTTCCAGATTTTTATGACCCTCCCACCCCCCACTTTTTTTATCGTTTTTTTCCCACATCTAATTTTACAGTGATAATATTTTGACAACTCAATTTTTAGGGGATTTTTGGACAGTTTACTTTTTAACTAGTTTTTATACAAAGCATTCAACAACGATCTTCTCTATGGTACTCTGGTCATTGGATATGTAATATCTAATTAAACTATGAAAGTGTAATAAGAAACCAACTAACACAATCAGGTGTGAAATCGAGCACAACTTACTTTGGGTAAGTAACTCGGCAAGAGCACAATCAATTGGGTGAGTTAATTTAATGACCCATTTGAGGCTATAATTTCATAACATAATTTCTAAGTTTAAAATGTGGGTTTTTTTTCACATTTGACAATGATAGCTTCTTAAAAGCTCAGAAAGGGACTTCCCTGATGGCCCAGTAGTTTGGAACCTGCCTTTCCAGTGCAAATGGCCAGCATTTAGTCCCTGGTTGGGGAACTCAGATCCCACCAGGATGCACTGGTTGCAGTCAAAAACTTTAAAGAAAAGGAAAAAAAGGCTCATAAAGATAGAAACAGCTTGCAAATCAACATGGAAGATTAGGTTATTCCTGGGAAAGTATTTCAGATATTTATTGGATTACATGACCCCAGTTTTTGTTGTTGTTGTTGTTAAACTTTTTATTTTGTATTGAAGTATAATCAATTAACAATGTTGTGATAGTGTTATATGACCACAATGTTGACAAACACTGAGAGTAGGTTTAGAGTGATAGAAAGATTAGACAAGACAACACAAGTTTTACTTATCTAAAGGACAGAGAATAAAATCAGTAAAGAGATGCAGTCATGAATATTTTCCTGACTCAATAAAGCTGTAATCAAATAGAACCCCAGCTCTCACCATTTGAGCAATGCAGTAAGTGAAACTCAATTGCCTTCCCCCAAATTGAGCTTAGATATAAGCTTTATTTACTTATTTATTGACACATGGCTGAAGCAGTTCTGCTAATGGATTAGTCTAGATGTGTGCTGGGAATAAATTCATCTGAGCCAGGTACAACTCATCAGAATAAAATATTTCAAAGATATGTTACAGAACAGTGTGTGGAAGCACAGGCACATCCCTTCACTCTCTAGGTTAACATAGCCTGGAACAGTGTTAATTTTATTGAGCATAGAGCTGCTAGAAATAAAGACCAGCTACCTCTGGTGGTCATGATAATGGTTCTTACACCAGTCAAATGTTTATTGTGTGTAACTGTTCATTAGGGGAAAAAAGAGTTTCACAGTCAAATCACTTGGAAAACACTAGGTTAAACTAAGTTCAACAGTTTTCTTTGCAGCAAGGCTTTATATTAGTCCTTAAGGGGAGGCTGTAGCTAGCAATGTTCTAATTTCAATTCAAGGGTTTTCTGTTTCAGTTTACTCATTTCCCAAGATCATCTTGTAGAATTGACAGGATTCCACAGAGCATCATTTGGAAAATATGCTACAACTGGTATCCTGTGTTTTGTGTCTGTGTTGGCTCTGAACTCTGGGAACAGAATTTCTTTAACTTCTTTTTGAGGTTTACATTTCATCTTCATGTGTGATCTTTTAAACCTTTGTCTCAAGACCTGCTTGTACCATTTTCAGAACCAAAGGACCATCACAGAGTCAAATATTATTTCTGGGACTTTTCTGATGTTCCAGGCTAAGAGTCCACACTTCCAATGCAGAGCGCTATCCCTGGTCAGAGAACTAAGATCTCACATGCCATGTAGGACAGTTAAAACAAAACATAACAAAACAAATCAAAACACAGAGTCAAATATTATTTCTGTCTTTGGTTATTTTTAAACAGGTAAAAACTTATAAACATGGACCAGTTAAATTATAATACATGGTAGTAATAGTATTGGTGAGCTTCCCTGGTGGCTCACATAGTAAAGAATCAACCTGCAATGTGGGAGATGTGGGTTTGATCCCTGGGTTGGCAAGATTCCTCTGAAGGTGGGCATGGCAACCCACTCCAGTATTGTTGCCTAGAGAATCCCCATGGACAGAGGAGCCAGGCAGGCTACAGTCCATGGGGTCACAGAGAGTCGGATTCAACTGAGCAACTAACCACAATAGTATTGATAGTAACAATAAGCCCTATGAATTACTGGATTCTTGCTATGTCTCATATGCTGTGCAAGCTTCTTATAAATTTGATTGCATATGAGTTCCCAAGCACTGGCTGAGAGTTGGACACGACTCAGTGACTTCACTTTCACTTTTCACTTTCATGCATTGGAGAAGGAAATGGCAACCCACTCCAGTGTTCTTGCCTGGAGAATCCCAGGGACGGAGGAGTCTGGTGGGCTGCCGTCTATGGGGTCACACAGAGTCAGACACGACTGAAGCAACTTAGCAGTAGCAGTAGATATTATCATTCCAATTTTTATATGAAGCTCAGCAATGTTAAATCCCCTGTCCAAAGGCACACAACTAGTACATGGCAGAGGTGGAACTGAAATGTCGGACCTTTGACTCAAAAACACTATATTTTTTCTTGTTACCTCACCCATACCCTTGTGTATGAATGTTAGTATTGTAATAATTAAGGGAAAGGGAACTGACAAGAGCCAGATCCTCCAAGAGAAGCTCAGGAAGGATTATGACTGAGGCTAATGGTGAAAGTATGTTGCTTTTACATAAATAAAGAAAGGAAAAAAATCATTCCAAGTAAAGAGAACAATGCAAGCAAATTGTATTGGGGACTGAAATAGTTAAGAAATGCATCAATGCATTACCTAACAATGATTTTCTTTATAATCTGTGTATATCACTCAGTTGTGTCTGACTCTGCAACCCATGAACTGTAGCCTGCCAGGCTCCTCTGTCCATGGAATTCTCCAGGCAAGAATACTGGAGTGGGTAGTCATTCCCTTCTCCAGGAGATCTTCCCAACCCAGGGATCAAACCCAGGTCTTCCGTGTTGCAGGTAGACTGTTTACTGTCTCAGCTACCAGGGAACCTAATTATAAACAATTAGGTCAAAATATATTGCAATGCACTGAAGACTGCAAAAATAAGACTGCAGAGATTAGGAGAGTCTGCCATGATTACACACCCTTGTCCTAGGGGAGACAGGTGTATACACAGAATGACCAATGGCCTCCAGACAGACTTGCTTCTGGCTGGCCAGCCTGGCTTGAGATCCCTGGGAAAGGCTCTATATTCAGGAGAACATGGTAAGAGAGGCTATAGCAGCCCCCTCTAAGAATCTGGGAAAGATGGTGCAGAGAATGACTGGCTGATTCTCCTCCAAGGTAGAAGAAAGTGTTTTAACTATTTGCATTCTTTTTTCTTTCCATCCTCTCTTGCATTCCTGGAGAGAAAACACAAAACAAAGAAAGTAGTAAAGTAAATGGTTTTTGTAAAATTATCTTCTCTGCTAGGTAGAATCACTTTTGGCACTGGTGTCATTCAAGAGCTTGTTAGAAATGCAGAATCTCAGGGTCTACCCTGAGATTGGTATGTTCTGGTAACTTCAGTCATGCCCCCCTCCCACCATTTCTCCATGATGATTGCATGGTCAACTTCCCTGCATTATTTATCCTTCTGGTAACAAAGCTTCTGATCATGAAGTATATCACTAGAACGGGTCCTCCTTGCTCACAGCAGTGTTACCATACTGCATAATATGTCCCAAAGAATCTATTAACTTATTGCTATCATACTATTTGGTTACATTAATTTGGTAAAAGATAGTATGGTTAATCTCACATGAGTGACTACATGAGTTTCTGAACTTTCAAATTATTTAATTTAGTTTGGTAAGGATATACTTGTTCTGCCAAATCTTCAAACTAAGTCTTCACTTGAGACAATATCAGATGAAAAAAAAAATTGTATTTTTTCTATAACATACCTTGTAATGCTAGCTGGTTTCATAAATGATCTTAAAACTTTTATTTTTCAGAAAGTGTTATATACATAAAATAATACATTACAGTTATCAGAGAATAAGAACTGAAAATATATGTGTTCTAAAATCCACATTTTAGTACTAAGTGATTCATTCTGAAAACTAGTCATTTTAGCCGTGAATCAATAATCTGTGCTTAATTAAAAAGTAAAGTACCCAAAATAAAATTACAGTGTAAATAGAGGAAAAATAAAAATAAAACAAACAGTATTTCTCACTTTGGGGATTTGAAAAAGGCAGGGACATACATGTTGCAAATGAAAAAACTGCCATATGAATAAAAACAAGATATCAATGCCTATATAAATATAATCACTAGTGGGTAAGAAATGAACCCAGTAAAGAATGGCAGGCTTTCAGCATTTCGTTACTTTGATGGCCATTATTCTAACATCTGGCCCTTCTACTAGGAGATAGAGAAATAAACACATAGATAGATATAAATATTTTTTGCAAATAACACATTTGTGCACCTTAACAGATATGCATTCGTTGGTATAAAATATTCCCAGTATAATTCAAAATTTTATAAACAAAATTTCAACCAGAAACAATTTTATTGGGTAGAATATCATGACTCTTTTCTCAAATTTGTAGCAATTAAATATCTATAGAATCTACCAAATGGGTCTTCCTGGTAGCTCAGCAGTAAAGAATCCACCTGCCAATGCAGGAGACAAGGGTTCAATCCCTGGTCAGGAAGATCCCCTGGAGAAAGAAATGGCAAACAACTCCAGTATTCTTGCCTGGGAAATCCCATAGACAGAGGAGCCTGGTGGGCTACAGTCCATGGGGTCATAAAAGAGTCAGACACAATTTAGTGACTAAACAATGACAACAAATCCACCGAATGTGTTATTATATTTCAGTGACTTAGTTCTAAAACTCCAGGTGAGCCTTATTCTACGATTTCTCTCTTTTAATGATGATTTTAGTTGTGGCATGCATAAACCATTAAGAAAGTGAAAGAGGATTCAAGTTTATATAAAGATCCTGCATTAGTTTATAAGGGCAGCCATAATAAAAAATATCACAGACTCAGTGGCTTGAACAACAGAAATTTAAGTTCTGTAGGCTGAAAGTCTAAGATCTAGGTGCTGACTGAGTTGGTTAACCATAAGGTCTCTCTCCTTTGCTTACAGATGGCTGTCCTCTTGCTATATCCTCACGTGGCCTTCTTCTGCACACAAGCACTCCTGTTATATTGCCTCTTCTTTTAATGATACCAAGCAAACTGGACTAGGACTCCATTCTTATGGCTTCATTTAATCTTAATTTTCTCTTAAAGGTCCTCAGTTCAGTTCAGTCACTCAGTCATGTCCAACTCACTGCGACCTCATGAATCGCAGCACTCCAGGCCTCCCTGTCCATCACCAAGTCCCACAGTTTACCCAAACTCATGTCCATCAAGTCGGTAATGCCATGCAGCCATCTCATCCTCTGTGGTCCCCTTAAAAAGCCTATGTCCTAATCAAGTCACATTTGGGAATGGCTTTAACTTACGAGTTTTTGAGGGGAACACAATTCAGTCTATTATGGACCAAGTTCCAATATCATTTGTTGAGTGTATTGATAGTATTTAACATTAACAAGCATTTACTATCATTTTCTTCATTGTCATCAAGTATTTTACAAATGTATATTAACTTCTGTGCCAAGCAAGGTGTTAATCAAGAAAATATTCCATGTTTATATGGATTCATAGACGTTGAGGGGCTTTCAGGTATCTTTTCTTATTCAGTCCTCTCAATTACCCACTCTAATATTAAGAAGTCAAAATTATTATCCTCATGTTAAAAGTGCCAAACAGACAGGGAGAAGTTGACATGTTTAAGATGGAGATATAGTAAGTAGTGAGTCCAAGACTGGAACTCAAGTTTTTGTCTCCTTGTCCATCTTTTTTTTTCCAAAGTACTACTCAATTAAATTTAAAATGGCCCCAGCTTTGGAAAACTTCCAGTCACAGTAGTAAGGTAAACAGTCTTGGGTTGGTTGTGAAGTGTTGGAAGAATGAAAAAGTTTGAATTGGACTCCATGGTCATAAGCAGGTTCCTGTGGCTGACCATCTTCAGATTATAGTCCTGGGGAGAAAACATAGTCTTATGGAGAGAGTGAAGAACAGTGTTGGGTTTGTGGTAGGTACTCAAACAATACATATTGAATGAATAAATACTGAGCAAATCCAAGAAGGTCCAGTAACTGGCCCATAGTGAGTCCTCAATATTGTTGAATGAGTGAATAATTAAATGGTAGAGTTATTTATTTCCAAGGGTATGTGATACTTAAGAGAAACAGAAAACATTTCAGAAACTACCTTGCCAGCCAAACCTTTCCAGACTCAGCTCAATAAGCTTCCTAAGATTCTCTAGCCCCTCTTCATGTGACCAGAGTCCCTCCTGTATATCCCTAACACACCATTCTCATGGTCTCCCTAACTTGACTCCTGAGCTTAAATCTTACCCTCCCCCCATTAGACTGTGAACTCTCAAAGAGTCATTCATGCTTATCTACCACACTGCCTCACACTTAATAGGAACATATTAAACATGTGGAATTGAATCAAAGTGTGTTTATAACCCCTATTCACAGTAGCCAAGACACAGAAGCAACATAAATGTCCATTGACAGAGGAATTAATAAGGAAGATATAGTGTGTGTGTATACACAGTAGAATACTACTCAGCCATACAAAATGAAATATTTCCATTTGCAGCAACACAGGTGGACCTACAGACTGTCATACAGAGTGAGGCAAGTCAGAAAGAGAAAGATAAACACCATATGGTGTCACTTACATGTGGAATCTAAACTATGATACAAATAGCCTTATTTATGAAACAGAGACAGGTTCACAGACATAGAGAACTGACTTGTGGTTACCAAGGGGAAGTGGAAGTTGGGGAAGGAAGGACCAGGAGTTTGAGACTAACAGATGCAAACTATTATATATATAGAAAGGATAAACAACAAGACCCTAGTATAAGGGATTGGAAGCAACCTATATGTCCATCAACAGATTAACAGATAAAGAACCTGTGGTACATATATACAATGGAATGCTATTCAGCCATAAAAATGAACACATTTGAGTTAGTCCTAATGATGTAGATGAACTTAGAGTCTATTATACAGAGTGAAGTAAGTCAGAAAGAGAAAAACAAATATCATATGCTAACACATATATATGGAATCTGGAAAGATAGTACTGTAGAACCTAATTGCTGAGCAGCAGTGGAGACACAGACATAGAGAACAGACTTATAGACACAGCTATGGGGGAGCAAGAAGAGGGTGGGATGTACGGAGAGGGTAACATGGAAACACATTACCATATGTAAATTAGATATCCAACTGGAATTTGCTGCATGACTCTTAGAACTCAAACTGGGGCTTGGTAACAATCTAGAGAGGTGGGATGGGGAGAGAGATGGGAGGGATTTTCAAGTGGGAAGGGACATAGGTAAACCCATGGCTGATTGATATTAATGTTTGGTAGAAACCAACACAATTCTGTAGAGCAATTATCTTTCAATTAAAAATAAATAAATTAAAGTGAAGTCACTCAGTTGTGTCCAACTCTTTGTGACCCCATGGACTGTAGCCTACCAGGCTCCTCCCTCCATGGGATTCTCCAGGCAAGAATACTGAAGTGGGTTGCCATTTTCCTTCTCCAGGGGATCTTCCCGACCCAGGGATCAAACCCAGGTCTCCAGCATTCCAGGCAGATGCTTTAACCTCTAAGCCACCAGGGAAGCCGTAAATAAATTAAAACAAAAAATTTTCAAAAATAAAAAAAATAAGATCCTAGAATAGGGAGCTATATTCAGTATCTTGTAATAAACCATGATGGAAAAAAATATGAAAGAGAGTACACATATCTGAATTATTTGGCTGTATACAAAAAACTAATACAACATGGCAAATCAATTAAACTTCAATTAAAAAATAAAATAAATACATAAAAATAAAAACTTCGTTAGCATGTGCTTATAACCCACACTCAAAAGTGGGAGCTCCCTCTGAGATATCTGGGAAGTTAAGGCTTTCTCTCACACTTGTATCCTCTGGTCTTACCAGCTCTAGTAGATGTATATTGAATGTTTTTTAAGTTCAGACAAGACATCTGGAGTGGAGAAGTAATTATATCCAGCTTCTATTTTGGAGCTAAAAGGCAATTAGACTTTCCTAAACACTAAGCAAAACAAACCTTTATTGGTGTCAGAATTTTTCAAGAACTTTCCACCTAACTACACAAGTTCTTTTCTGAAATATTATCACAAAGACTGCATAAATTGCCTACGTCTTTTTCAGCACTAAGGAATGGACAAACTTTTTTTCCACTCAAAGTTTCACAGAAACTATATTTTTCTATTTCAGATGTTCAGTGATATCAAAAGCACTGGGAGGTTTTCAGGGGAGAATGTTGAGATAATGAGGTGATTAGAGCTTCAGTTACATATGCAACAGTAAATATAAACAAGAATTTGCAAAAAGATTCCTCAATCTAGAGAGAAGTTTTCCTACCCAAACACCTTGCCAAACAGGAGCCAGGTTTTGTAGGGGATAAATTAGAAATGATCAGGAAAGCTTTAGGGGGCAGGTGCTGATTGAAATGGAAATTTCACACAACAAAATTGATTATACCTGAAAAATTTAAGATGCTAAGAAGAATATGAAAGACAAGTAAGACTAGGTTTCAGAATTTTCTATTGAATGCTTCTCTTTACGTGTCTTTTTGTAGAGTAGGGCTCCACAAACTGTAGAAAATTACCTCACAGCAGCTCCATAGGGCAAGGACCTCAGAGGCTCTAGCCATTTAAGACAAGCAAGTGCTGTGAAGTGAGCCAGATCAGTTTCACCACCTAAGCTGATACATCACTTTCCACCATCAAGGAAGGCAAAAAGCTATCTCAGACTTCTCAGGCACCAAAGTTGGGAGGATACTAAGATCAAACATCCCACACCTGACCCAATTCCCATGCTCATGTTGTTTGTGAATCTGCCTTCCCCTCTCCTTTATTTGGTTGGGAGATAAGTGGGAAAAAAGTTGAAGCAAACCAGACAAGAAGCAGAATAAACCATTTATCCAAAATCTTACATTGGAAACCTAGATTTGGTGTGACTTTTTTTACTGGAATTTGATCACAACATATTTCAGTGATATAATGCCTTTTAAAATCTAAATAAAATGGATAAACAGGTTCCTACAGTATATAACAGAGAACTATATGTGATATTCTATGATAAACCAGGCTTCTCTGGTGGTTCAGATGGTAAGGAATCTGCTTGCAATGAGGGATACCTGGGTTTGATCCCTGGGTTGGGAAGATCCCTGGAGAAGGGACTGGCTACCCACTCCAGTATTCTTGCCTGGAGAATTCCATGGACAGAGGAGCCTGGCGGGCTACAGTCCATGGAGTCGCAAAGAGTGGAAAATGACTGAGCAACTAACACTTCCACTTTTTCATGCTAAATGATAATGGAAAAAATGTTAAAAAAGAATGTATATATATAAAACTGAATCATGAAACACTTTCCTGTATCACAGAAATTAACACAACATTGTAAATCAACTATATATCAGTTTAAAAAATAAAATAAAAATCAAAGTAGATTTTCACTGAACTAGAATACAAAGAAATTTTAGTGACTAAAATCCTTTTACATTATTATTATATTTTTAGAGAGATTTGTGATAATAAGTTGCTACTTGAGATGAAAGTTTTAAGAAGATGTAGATGCACAGAGTCATGAACAGAATCATTTTTGGAACATTGCCATCCATAGCAACTACAATTGGGGAAAATCAATGGTATATGGTTGTAGTCATCACACTATCCAAAAAAGAAAATGTGTAATGTTTGGCTCATTTGTGTGCAGTGATGCTAAACATCTCTTCTTTCATAATATGTGTTAAAGCAATGGTTCTCAGTAACCAGTCACAGAAGGTGATCTGTGGGAGAAGCTGGAGGTGGAGATTTGACGTAGCTAGGGAGGTTTATACACTGAACACTCCCTATCCATATGTGCCAGAATCAGAGGCAAAGGTATCTGTAATTTTAAAAACTTCCTAGATGATTCCATTATCCTCCAACTCTTATTAGAACAAACAAGCAAACACACACATAAAACATTCTCACTATTTTAAGTAAACAGTGCTGCTTTTACGACAAGTCAAAGGAGAAAAACGTAACCTATTGCACAGTCATAATTGAGTGTTTTAGAACCGGAAAAAACCTTGAGATCACAATGTCCAGTTTCCTCATTTTACAGATAAAGAAACTGGGCATTAGAGAGGTTTGATTACTTAGAGAAGATACGTGTGTGTGTGTGTGTGTGTGTGTGTGTGTGTACGTGTATGTGTGCGCTCAGCCACTCAGTCGTGTGTGTGTGTGTGCGTGTGTGTGTATGTGTATGTGTGCGCTCAGCCACTTAGTCGTGTCCAACTCTTTGCAACCTGTCCATGGGATTTTCCAGGCAAGAATACTGGAGTGCATTGCCATTTCCTTCCTACTCCAGGGAAGCTTCCCAACCCCGGGATGGAACCAGCGTCTCCTGCATTGGCGGGCGGATTCTTTATCACAGCACCACCTGGGAGGCCCCTTAGAGAGCATATGGTTAAGCAATTAAAAGAAGTTTTCGCTAACAAATAGAAAGCACACAAATTTTGAGTGTTTACTCTGTGGTAGATATTCTGCTGTATATATTATTTCTATTCCTCACATCAACTCCAGGAGACAAATACCATTTTTTTCTATTTTACAGATTGGGTAGCAAAGACACGGAGAGGTGAAGTGATCTTCCCAACATCACATCAATAGTATCAGTAGAGTTGGGATTTGAATTCTAACCTTGAGTCTGCTCACCTAGGACACTAAGCTGCACTCTTTTGCTGAGCTGTCTACCAGTTTCTGCAAGTGCAACAGTGGGGGAAGCTCTCTTTTCATGGAACTAACATAAATAATTTTTTGAAGAGATCTCTAGTCTTTCACACTCTATTGTTTTCCTCTATTTCTTTCCACTGATCACTGAGGAAGGCTTTCTTATCTCTGCTTGCTATTCTTTGGAACTCTGCATTCAAATGAGTATATCTTTCCTTTTTTCCTTTGCCTTTCCCTTTTCTTTTCACAGCTATTTGTAAGGCCTCCTCAGACAACCATTTTGCCTTTTCACATTTCGTTTTCATGGGCATGGTCCTCATCCCTGCCTCTTGTGCAATGTCACAAACCTACATCCATAGTTCTTCAGGCACTCTGTCTATCAGATCTAGTCCCTTGAATCTATTTGTCACTTCCACTGTATAATTGTAAAGCATTCGATTTAGGTCATACCTGAATGGTCTAGTGGCTTTCCCTACTTTACTCAATTTAAGTCTGAATTTGACAATAAGGAGTAAGTTGATGATGTGAGCCACCCTCAGCTCCCAGTCTTATTTTTGTTGACTGTATAGAGCTTCTCCATTTTGGGCTGCAAAGAATATAATCAATCAGATTTTGGTATTGACCATCTGGTGATGTCCCTGTATAGAGTCTTCTCTTGTGTTGTTGGAAGAGGGTGTTTGCTATGATCAGTGCATTCTTTTGGCAAATCTCTATTAGCCTTTGCCCTGCTTCATTCTGTACTCCAAGGCCAAATTTGTATGTTACTCCAGGTAGTTTTTGACTTCCTGTTTTTTCATTCCACTCCCCTATAATGAAAAGGACATCGTTTGGGGGTGTTCGTTCTAAAAGGTCTTGTAGGTCTTCATAGAATTGTTCAGCTCCAGCTTCTTCAGCATTACTGGTCAGGTTATAGTCTTGAATTACTGAGATATTGAATGGTTTGACTTGGAAATGAACAGAGATCATTCTCTAGTTTTTGAAATTGTACCCAAGTACTGCATTTTGGACTCTTTTGTTGACTATGATGGCTACTCCATTTCTTCTAAGGGATTCTTGCCCAAGTAGTAGATATAATGGTCATCTGAGTTAAATTCACCCATTCAAGTCCATTTTAGTTCACTGATTCCTAAAATGTTGACATTCACTCTTGTCATCTCCTGTTTGACCACTTTCAATTTGCCTTGATTCATGGACCTAATATTCCAGGTTCCTGGAAGACACACAAGNAAACAGTGAGAAACTTTATTTTCTTGGGCTCCAAAATCACTGCAGATGGTGACTGCAGGCATGAAAGTAAAATAAACTTGCTCCTTGGAAGAAAAGCTACGACCAACCTAGGCAGCATATTAAAAAGCAGAGACATTACTTTGCCTACAAAGGTCCATCTAAAAGCTATGGCTTTTCCGGTAGTCATGTATGGATGTGAGAGTTGGACCATAAAGAAAGATGAGTGCTGAAGAATTGATGGTTTTGAACTGTAATGTTGGAGACATGTCTTTAGAGTTCTGTGGACAGCAGGGAGATCCAACCAGTCCATCCTAAATGATATCAGTCCTGAATATTCACTGGAAGGACTGAAGCTGAAACTGAAGCTCCAACACTTGGCCATCTGATGCAAAGAGCTGACTCCTTGGAAAAGACCCTGATGCTGAGAAAGATTGAAGGCAGGAAGAGAAGTGGACAACAGAGGATGAGAGGTTGAATGGAATCTCAGACTCAATGAACATGAGTTTGAGCAAGTTGCAGATGTTGTTGATTGGCAAGGAAACCTGGCAAGCTGCAGTGTATAGTGTCACAAAGAGTCAGACACAACTGAGCAACTGTAAAATGATATCCCTGGGCAGCACCTTAAGCTGAAATTCTGTGTTCAGTCATCAGCCTGAACCTCCACCCTGCAGCATGCCGGCAAACCAAGACAGTTCACATCAGGGAAGCAGGAGCAAAGTCTGATATGACTTACTACCAAGTACATCTTTTTTAAAAACTAGTAGAAAAGCTTACAAGATATGTAGTATAATAACCTCTCCTTACGTGATTCCTCATGGGTTTAATTATGAGTCAAATGAAATGTAGGAATAATCACATACAAAGTCACATTTTCTGAGATAGTTCTAATTGTGTCACTTCAATACACAGGAAATTATTTTTGGAGTTTGCAAGAGTAAAAGGGATTAAATTTCCTAATGTAGTCAGTGAAATCTAATCAAATTATAAAGAGTCAGAATAGTCTTTAACATCAGGGAGAATTGTTCTGTGGAAACAAAGAGTACTTTTTTATAAGTTATTCTCTTATGACATATGTGGTTTTATCACAATGATGCAGTCAACTTATTACTATCATAAGAACTACAATCTACTTATCACCTGTAAAAAAAGATCAAAATTATTATTTTGGACAGATGAATCCCAATATTTAACTGGATTATAGATGAGGCTCTACATAAGCAATGAATTGAGTTATGCAGACTTTGCTCTTGCTTCCCTGATGTGAACTGTCTTGGTGTGCCGGCATGCGGCAGGGTGGAGGTTNTTATTTTGGACAGATGAATCCCAATATTTAACTGGATTATAGATGAGGCTCTACATAAGCAATGAATTGAGTTATGCAGACTTTGCTCTTGCTTCCCTGATGTGAACTGTCTTGGTGTGCCGGCATGCGGCAGGGTGGAGGTTCAAGCTGATGACTGAACACAGAATTTCAGCTCTCAAGGTGCTGCCCAGGGATATCATTTTACAGTTACTAAAAAAGATATACCTTCCACAAAATTAGGCAAGGAAGACAGTCTATAAGAATTGCCTCAGCACAGGGTTTTCAAACCCTGTGAGTCTTTTTGAACTAGACTCACAGTAAGAAATACACTTCCCATCATGCATTTGACAGAAATCATGACATGTTTCTCAAGACACTGATTTTTCCTTTGCACTCTTCTATTTTTCTCCTTTTAAAATGTTGGTTTCCCCTCAGTGAATTAATTGTATTTTCCAACTACCTTAAAATTTGATATCCTCACTAGAGATTATATAATCCAAATTACTGCAGATCATTAAGGAGTATTTCACCTTGGCAGCATTCATGATAAGCACCCCTGCCATTCCCATGAACCTGAACTGCTTTGACTGAGTTGCACTTTGGCTGAATACCATAAGTCCATATGAAAATGATACCTACCATTAATTATTGAGAATGTTGTCAAAGAATTTGTTCATTATGCTACAGAGTATTTCCTCTATGAGGGTCATGGGTAGGAAAAAAGTCTTTATGGCTTCAACATCAGGAGTAATGGTGATTATCCTAGGTGACTGGCTTATTTTCCCCTCCTCATATTTCCAGTTAGAAATCTTATTTTCCACTCACAGCTTGTCTCTATAACACATATGTAGGATTTTGTGGCTAGAATTTGGGCACTTAACCTCATTCCTAATTCCCTTATACTTTCCTATCCTTTCTATTTTCCTTCACCTCATATTTTTTTACTGGTCTTATATTTCTTTTAATCTATTATGTATATCTTCATATGCCACTTTAGGGGCTTCCCACGTGGCACAGTGGTAAAGAATCTGCCTGCTAATGCAGGAGATACGAGAGACATGGGTTCTATACCTAGATTGGGATGATTCCCTGGAGGAGTAAATGGCAACCCACACCATTATTCTTGCCTGGGAAATCTCACAGACAGAGGAGCCTGGTGGGCTACAGTCCATAGGGTCTCAAGCAATCAGACACAACAGAGCATGCACACACATATATACGCTACTTTAAAACTTTGCAAAGCAAAACAAAGGGGAAAAGGAGAAAGTAAAGTAGGAAGGAAGACATAAAGATTAGCTTTCATAAATGACAACAAAACTCAGACGTTTAAGCCTTCATTTCATACCTTCTCAAAATGAAATTAACAAGAAGGTACATATTCAGAACACTTTGCCTTATCTGTATCAAAACAATAATTAAAAGAGAAATCATTTTGCTGATATTTTAAAGCTAATTTTAAAAAATGGTTTCAGAGTTGTGTACCAAGATAATCACGATGGTGTGATCACTCACCTAGAGCCAGACATCCTGGAATGTGAATTCAAGTGAGCCTTAGAAAGCATCACTATGAACAAAGCTAGTGCAGGTGATGGAATTCCAGTTCAGCAATTTCAAACCCTGAAAGATGATGCTGTGAAAGTGCTGCACTCAATATGCCAACAAATTGGTAAAACTCAGCAGTGGCCACAGGACTGGAAAAGGTCAGTTTTCATTCCAATCTCAAAGAAAGGCAATGTCAAAGAATGCTCAAACTACCACACAACTGCACTCATCTCACATGCTAGTAAAGTAATGGTCAAAATTCTCCAAGCCAGGCTTCAGCAATACGTGAACCGTGAACTCCCTGGTATTCAAGCTGGTTTTAGAAAAGGCAGAGGAACCAGAGATCAAATTGCCAACATCCACTGGATCACTGAAAAAGCAAGACAGTTCCAGAAAAACATCTATTTCTGCTTTGTTGACTATGCCAAAGCCTTTGACTGTGTGGATCACAATAAACTGTGGAAGATTCTGAGAGAGATGGGAATACCAGACCAACTGACCTGCCTCCTGAGAAACCTATATGCAGGTCAGGAAGCAATAGTTAGAACTGGACATGGAACAACAGACTGGTTCCAAATAGGGAAGGAGTACGTCAAGGTTGTATATTGTCACCCTGCTTATTTAACTTCTATGCAGAGTACATCGTGAGAAATGCTGAGCTGGAAGAATCACAAGCTGGAATCAAGATTGCCAGGAGAAATATCAATCACCTCAGATATGCAGATGACACCACCCTTATGGCAGAAAGTGAAGAGGAACTCTTGATGAAAACCTCTTGATGAAAGTGAAAATGGAGAGTGAAAAAGTTGGCTTAAAGCTCAACATTCAGAAAACAAAGATCATGGCATCTGGTCCCATCATTTCATGGGAAATGGAAGGGGAAACAGTGGACACAGTGTCAGACTTTATTTTGGGAGGCTCCAAAATCACTTCAGATTGTGACTGCAGTGATGAAATTAAAAGATGCTTGCTCCTTGGAAGAGAAGTTATGACCAACCTAGACAGCATATTGAAAAGCAGAGACATTACTTTGCCAACAACGGTCCATCTAGTCAAGGCTATGGTTTTTCCAGTGGTCATGTATGGATGTGAGAGTTGGACTGTGAAGAAAGCTGAGCACCGAAGAATTGATGCTTTTGAACTGTGGTGCTGAAGAAGACTCTTGGGAGTCCCTTGGACTGCAAGGAGATCCAACCAGTCCATTCTGAAGGAGATCAGTCCCGGGATTTCTTTGGAAGGAATGATGCTAAAGCTGAAACTTCAGTACTTTGACCACCTCATGGGAAGAGTTGACTCATCGGGAAAGACTCTGATGCTGGGAGGGATTAGGGGAGGAGGAGAAGGGGACGACCGAGGATGAGATGGCTGGATGGCATCACGGACTCAACGGACGTGAGTCTGAGTGAATTCCGGGAGTCGGTGATGGACAGGGAGGCCTGGCGTGCTGTAATTCATGGGGTTGCAAAGAGTCGGACACGACTGAGCGACTGAACTGACTGAACTGAAAGTATCCCAAATACAATGATAAACACTGCAAGGACCAGTCAGAAATAACTTACAACAAAGACTGCCTTCTGTGATGGCATATGACTTGCCATAATACTAGAGACTGCAGTATTTTCTTTGCAGTCAAACAGAACAATCTTGAAACTCTACATGGCAGGTACCTAAATTGAAAGAAGTTTCCCCTGAGAGAAGCAAATAACATGGATTTTTACCAGTGACCAAGGTGACTGTGGCTTCCAATACATTTCTAAATAATAAAATAAGGCAGGATATTAGAGGACAGATAAAATCAACTACAAAAATGCATATGTGGCTCCATTTATTTAAGACCTCCCTGAAGTAGTTCAAAACCAAGGAAATTACTTGGCAATATCAACAATGAAGTAGAATTAATTTTCTGATAATGTTATAGAAAATCAAATCAAACTTTGCCTTGCTTTTAGGACCCAATCTAAAAGATGGACTTATTAAATCTATATTATAATAGTTGAGCAGTGAAATATTAATATCCATCCCACAATTTTTCAAGTAATTTTTGTGATCTGTTTGTCCTGTATTTGTAACTTTAAGGATACTGGTATATAAGTGAGGAATGATAATACTACAGGCAGCCCTCAGTTCTCAATTTCAGTGGGGAATTTGTTCCATGACCCCTCAACATACCAAAATCCAAAGCTGCTCAAGTTCCTCAGACAAAATGGCATATTATTTGCATACAACCCAAGAGCATCCTCTGGTATTCTTTAAATCATCTCCTGATTACTATAATGCCATGCTATGTAAATAGTTGTGAATACTATGTAAATAGTAGCCATCACAAGGCAAATTCAAGTTTTATTTTGGGGGGCTTTCTTAAGTTTCTTTTAAAACTTCAATCCATGGTTGATTGAATCTCTGGATGAAAAATCCTGGAGGCAGAGGACTGTCTACATTTTTTTTAATGGCCCACAGACCCTGATGCTTCCTTGATTTCTCTTATCCATCCAACTCTACCCAGCTCTGATTACATCTATATGGTGATATCACACAGAGATGTAAGGAAAGGCAGTTGGGAACAAAAGTAATCTTAAGAAGCAATTTAAGGATGAAAATATTTCTAAATACAACATTTACTTTAAGTATAAATTTCAACCAACAGTAACAGGAAAAAAAATGGTTGATGGAAGGATCGTAATTATGCTATACAATAGCAGATTAATTAGTTGAGTACTTTCTTTCAATGTATAATGAACAGTCTCCATCTGGCTAAGTTTTAAGTTATGTCAAGAAATTAACTTTGAGCCATCATGCGATAGCTAAACAATAACTTTGTGAGGGAAAAGATAAAACAAGAAGAGATGGCTTCTGCTTTCTAATAGCACTCACTTTTGGGAATTATATCTCTAAGCTTCTCTGGTTTCCTTGAAGATCTTCCAGTCTCTGATTTTCTCCTCTCTGTCTCCATTGGCTTTGATCCTCTTTCAGCCTCCTCGATTCAACCTCTAAAAGACTTAGCACTAAGTCTTGGGTGTCTTCTCTGCATAACCCATCCTCCACCCTGAATCATCTCAGTCACTCAGTCTTCTACACACCATCTACATGCTAATGGCTCCCAAAGGTATATTCTAGACTCAGTCATTTCTTTGCCCTTTGACTTGTATGTTTGTGTGTGTTCTAGTCACTCAGTCTGTGTCCGACTCTTTGTGACTCCATGGATTGTAGCCCACCAGGCTCCTCCATCCATGGAGTTCTCCAGGCAAGAATACTGGAGTGGGTTGCCATTCCCTTCTCCCAACCCAGGGATCAAACCTGGGTCTCCTGAGTTGCAGGCAGACCCTTTACCCTCTGAGCCATCAGGAAAGCTGATTTGACTTGCATAGCCCCCCATGCAATAAATATTGAGTTACTGAGTGCCCATGATATACAAGGCATTAACCAGGATCTGAAAATATGGTGGTGAGTGGAACAAAGTCTCTGTTTTCATGAAGCTTATCTTCTAGTAAAGAAACAGGCCATAAATACAGTACACAAGTAAAATATGTATGTGTTAGAAGCAATAACTGCTAAGCAGGAAAATTAATCAGGATCCAGGGAAAGAGAATTAAAGTTGAAGGTAGAAATCCTTCTAGGTAGAGAGGCCAGGGAAGAAGCTCTGAATAATTGAAATTTGATCAGAGAGCTAAATGGAGTAGGAATAAGAGACAGGCAAAGATTCTATGGAAAGAGATTTTTGAGGCAGGAAGTAGAGTGAGTGCAAAGGCCCTGAGGCAAGAATGACAGTGAGTTTCCACAAACAGTAAGAAGACAACTGTGCCTGCAGCAGTGAGTGAGAGGAAGAAAGGAAGAAATGGGATCAGAGAGGAAAGCAGAGACAAAACAAGACCTTGACAGCCATTATAAAAAACTTTAGATTTTATCCTAACCAGAATGGGAAACCAGTGGAGGGTTTCAAGCAAGAGAATGATATGGTCTGATCTAGCGGTCTGCTTAACGTCTCCACTTAAATGTCTTACAAGCATCTCAAACTTAACACATTTACAACAGTATTCTTCATCTTCCCACCACCAAAATAAAATAAAATTATCCTACATCTTTTCTGTTTTCCCCCCAACTTAGTAAATGGTATCATAAATACCCAATTATTCAACCAAAATCTTGTAGGTCATCTTAGATTCATCTCTCTCCTTTATCTCACACATCCACTCCATACAAAGGAAAAGAAAAAAGATGGGACTTCCCTGGCAGCCTAGTGCTTAAGACTTCACTTTCCAATGGAGGGGGTGTGGGTTCAATCCCTGGTCAGGGAGCTAAGATCTCACATGCCTTGTGGCCAAAAAACCAAAACATAAAACAGAAGCAAATTATAACAAATTCAATAAAGACTTTAAAGATGGTCCACATCAAAAAAATTTAAAAAAAAAAAAAAAAAGAAAAAGAAAGAAAGAAAGAAAGAAAACCCTATACGTTGTATCTGCTTCTCTGTATCCACCAAATTTGACTATGACCATCTCACCTCAATTACAACCATTTTGATTTTACAATGTTGATTTTCCATCAATGGTTTCCCCATACTCTAAAAGTCAAATCCATCCCCCTTGCTGTGAGCTAAAAGGCCTTGCAGGACTGGGTCCATGGTTAGCCCTTTGACATTTCACGCCACTTTTTCCAAACTTCCTGAGCTCCAACCACACTGACCTTTATCATTTCCAAGTACATACCTTTCAGCCTAATAGGGTGTTCGCTTACTGTTGTCCACTATTCACTCACAGCTGCTGTCTCTCCCTTCAGCCCTAGCTGACATGTCCCCTCCTCAGAAAAGACTTGCCTCCCTACCAGTGTAGAGCTGCACTCCCTGTTGTAACCTATCACAGCATCCTCTCCTTGTATTTCACCACACCATGAGTTTCTGAAAAGCAGGAATCATGTCAGTCTTATTCATGGCTATGCATACAGTCCCAGAACTGGACTGGGGAAGAGCAGGCACTCAGTACATTTATTTTGACTGAAGGATCAGTTTGTACTGATACCTCCTTGTGTCATGTGGAAATGTCTGCAAACATAAAACACTACCTCTATTTTTTAAAAAATGACATTTTTCTAAAATGACAGCTATTAAAAAAAAGAGGAAATTTAAGGAATTAAATTATATTACCCATTTGACTTTTATACAAACTTGGTTATATACTTCCATAGGAAAAAAAATTTTTATTCTAAGAAATAATAATTAAAAGTAGAATTAATATCATGGCAAGTCTTGGAAAACCACGCATTCCATTCATCAAATATTATTTGAATGAAAGATGTAACATTTTTTAATCCCTTCTGAGTCCTGGATACTGTCCTTGGTCCATTCTGATCTTGCCTAACTTAATCCTCACAACAACCCTAAGTCTTAGAAAACATGGTATCTAATTAATGGATGAGAATACTGAAGCTCAGAATCCTTCAGTGACCTGCCTAAGACTATACTAATTAGGACAGAAATGGTATTCATACTCAGCTGCCTGTTATGTTGTAGGGGCCATTGAAAATAGATATTTTTTCTGATCACAATATTAAAAATAAACTGATAGATGCCAATGTCCTTGAACTAAACCTTAAAATATTGTACCAAGAACTGTCTTTCCTTGAACTTGCATCATGGAAGAAGGAGAAACATATTCTTTCGGTCTGTGTCAAGTGCAATGTGCAACTGATAAGAGGTCAATAGCTGATAATTAAAGGATTCCTTACAGTTATATGTTTCTCTATCCCGAGGTAAACACTCTTTCCATAAAAACTCATAATCCTATTTTATCCTTCCTTGTGTGGGTTATCTTGATTATTAGTTTCTTTAACAGTAGCATAGAGCTTTTTAGTGATAGTTATTACTTATCCCGAGCATCTTTTGTAAGATTTTCAATGGAAAATATATTTATCTCTTCAAATTAGTCTATCTATCGGCACTTCAGTTCAGTTCAGTTGAGTCGCTCAGTCGTGTCCGACTCTTTGTGACCCCATGAATCGCAGCACGCCAGGCCTCCCTGTCCATCACCAACTCCCAAAGTTCACCCAAACTCATGTCCATCAAGTCGGTGATGCCATCCAGCCATGTCTTCCTCTGTCGTCCCCTTCTCCTCCTGCCCCCAACCCCTCCCAGCATCAGTGTCTTTTCCAGTGAGTCAACTCTTCCCATGAGGTGGCCAAAGTACTGGAGTTTCAGCTTTAGCATCAGTCCTTCCAATGAACACCCAGGACTGATCTCCTTTAGGATGGACTGGTTGGATCTCCTTGCAGTCCAAGAGATTCTCAAGAGTGTTCTCCAACACCACAGTTCAAAAGCATCAATTCTTCAGCACTCAGCTTTCTTCACAGTCTAACTCTCACATCCATACATGACCACTGGAAAAACCATAGCCTTGACTAGACGGACCTTGGTTGGCAAAGTAATGGCTCTGCTTTGAATATGCTGTCTAGGTTGGTCATAACTTTCCTTCCAAGGAGTAAGTGTCTTTTAATTTCATGGCTGCAATCACCATCTTAGCATATGATAAACAAAATCTACTATTTTCTTGAAGCTGAGTTTCTGTGTCCTGATCCATTTCAGTGAGCTCACATATATAGACAGAGTATGTGCATCTGGCTGCCTAAGATGGGGGAATCCCCTTGGTATTTCCACACTCTGATAAAAAGATAAATCATCAATAAACAGTAATGAATTAAGAATTCCATCTTTTCATCCCCTCTCAGTTCAGGAAACATAGTAAACAATTAAATATAATTTTTGAATGAATGAGTAAATGTATAAATGAGCAAATAAGTGAAAGTGAGTAGAAGGAAGAAGTATGTGTATAGTGGCCACATCTCTCGACATGAGTGATCTTAATTACGTGACCAAAGATTGAAATTGCACCCCCTACAGTAGAAGGGCAGTGTTTTAACCACTGAACTTGCAAAAATGTCCCTGAGATATATGTACTTTTCTTTAAACAGCAAACACTTCTGTTCATCTGAAGGCTACTGATTTTTTAGGAAGTTGCTCCTTTTTCCAATTCTTGACATTTTATCATTTAATGCTTAAACCAGTTTTTATTTTATAACTTCACACCTATTTTAACAGCTCAATTTGTTTATTATAGAAAGTAAGAAAATACATATATGTAAAAGGAAGAAAAATAAAATGATTAATAATGCTTCTTTCCTTGCCTACATCCCCAAGTAATCAATGAACTAAAAGACAGCATATACAGAAGAAGAAGGAGGTGACAAGGATGAGATGGTTGGATAGAATCACCAACTCGATGGAAATGAGTTTGAGAAAACTCCCGAGATAGTAAATGACAGGGAAGCCTGGCATGCTGCACTCCATGGTGTTCCAAAGAGTCGAACATTACTTAGCGACTGTACAACAACAACATAGAGAATTAGAAAAGAATGGCAGATGTATAGAACAGTCTTTTGGACTCTGTGGGAGAAGGTGAAGGTGGGATGATTTGAGAGAATAGCACTGAAACATGTATATTATCATATGTGAAACAGATCACCAGTCCAGGTTTGATGTATGAGACAGGGT
>SJYV01047714.1:16307-31341 GCA_006410875.1 Neotragus pygmaeus | reverse complement strand
AAAAAAAAAGAATGGCAAGTTATTTCTTATCTCAATGTATACTATCATGTAAGAAACAAATCACCAGTCTATGTTCGATGCAGGATGCAGGATGCTTGGGGCTGGTGCACGGGGATGATCTGCAGGGATGATGTGGGGTGGGAGGTGGGAGGGGGGTTCATGATTGGGAGCTCATGTACACCCGTGGTGGATTCATGTCAATGTATGCCAAAACGAATACAGTATTGTAAAGTAAAATAAAGTAAAAATAAAAAATTTAAAAAAAAATTTTAATGAATAAAAAACATATTATAAATGATTAAAATGCCCATTATATTTTCCCTTTTGAACCCTTATTTGTTTTTAGAACTATTTGCTAACCCTTCATTGAAAATAACATTTGCAGTGATCTATTTAGCATATACCATGCGTTGAGACAGGTTTTTTGCAAACATTGTACTATGTGATCTTCATAAGGACCTCTGAAATAGGTAACACTGTCAAGCCTTTTTTTAAGGATGAGGAAGTGGGACTTTCCCGGTGGTCTAAAGGTTAAGAATCTGCCTTCCAATGCAGGAGACGAGGGTTGGATTCCTGATCCAGGAACTAAGATCCATATGCCTTAGGACAACTAAGCCCTTGAGCTGCAACTAGAGAAAGCCTGAGCTGCAACAAAGTCCTAGCGCAGCCAAAAATTTTCAAAAAATTTAAAATAAAGATGAAGGAGCAAAAGCTTAGGAAAGCTAAATAATGTTACACAGGTAGCAATTCTGATGTGGAGCAGAGCTGGGCTTCTAGCCTAGGCTAGTCTGACTCCAAAGGCTACATTATGTCCACACAGGACTTGGTTACCTATATTGGGTAGAAATACATGATATTTCCAATAGTCAACCATTTTAGACATAGAAAAATGGAAATCTTTATGGTTCTGATATAAATAAGATTAGCAATCTCTGGCATCAAGCCCTGTGATAAATAGGCATCAAAGTATCAGATTAAAGAGGTAAAAGCAGATGTCAGAGGTAAGTCAGCTATACTTCAACCAAAAAAAAAATTTGATTTAAGAAAAAAAACCCCAAATAAATAAATTTCTTAAAAAGGCAGGACTTGCCTGGTGATACAGTAGATAAGAAGCCTCCTGCCAATGAAGGGGACACCGGTTCAGTCCCTGGTCCAGGAAGATCCCACACTGCAGAGCAACTAAGCCTGTGGGTCACAATGACTGAGCCTGTGTTCTAGAGCCCAAGAACTGCAACTACTGAGCCCATGTGCCACAGCTACTGAAGCCAGCTTCCAAACTGACTAGCAGTGAGACCCTGAGAAAACCATCTTCACTGTAGCTTTATTTTCTTGTTGTTGAAAAAAAAAAAAAAAAAGCATTGCCTTGCCCTGCACAGTTCATAAGGATTTGTGAGGAGCAAAAGGAGTGTATACAACTGTTCAGTTCAGTTCAGTTCAGTCACTCAGTCATGTCTGACTCTTCGCGACCCCATGAATCGCAGCATGCCAAAACATACAGTGATTATTGTAAGCAATACTTCCACATATGAAAAATCCAACAAACCACATTCCCAAGTTTCAAATGTGGAGGAGCAGCATTATAAACCAGAGTGTGTGTGTGGTTAGTCACTCAGTCATGTCCAACTTTTCAGAACTTCATGGACTATATTCCACCAAGCTCTTCTATTCATGAGATTCTCTAGCAAGAATACTGGAGTGTGTAGCCATTTCCTTCTCCAGGGTATCTTCCCGACCCAGGGATCAAACCAGGGTCTCCTGCATTGCAGGTGGATTCTTTACCATCTGAGCCACCTGGGAAGCCCATAAACTAGAATAGAGGCCCTAAAGAGCCCTCCACAGTGATGTCAACTCAGCTTTTTATGACAATGTCAAGGCCAAAGCCAATTCTTCAGAACCCTATGAGTGATTAGTGATTCTGCCTTGACCTAAGAACGGCCTGCCCTAAATGTTAAACAGATGTTTCAAAATGTGTACACATAAGTTTGGCCTGATTTATAAAAACTCATCACCATTCTTGGGAAAAAAAACTTCAAAGCTGCTTAAGAAATAATTATTGCTGTACTATCTGAAAACTCTAATTGAAATTTCAAGTAGCCCAAAGGCTTCTGAACAGCCTACATAAATTTGAGAAATTTATGATATAAATATCATAAATATGATTATGAATATAATATAAAAGAAATATTATATTCTCTGGCAAAGTATCAAACTCCAAGAACATATGCCTAAGATACCTTTATCAAGGCCCTACAAGAACTCTGAGCTGCTCTTGAATATTAATGTTCTTTCCTACACACCTTTACTAGGAATGGCAGTTCATTTCCAGTCTCAGCATGAAGAGATTCTCTCCTTTGGAAATGTTTTTCCAGTGTGATTTATAGTCTAGATTTGTCATCCCTTGCTATCTTTTTTAGCTTCTGAGGTTATAAGAGTGAATATATTTTCTAAACTGAAAAGCAATGGACAAATGGAAGGACACTTTATGACCACTTCCTGAGACAGACATAAAAGACCTCTTCTTTCTGCATCCCTCATCACAGCAAGAATTTTAAGGAAAACTCAATTAATACACCACTTTAACAAAGATGTATATCTTCCCTTGCTGCTGCCAAAGAAAGAAGAGGGCTTCAACAACTAGTATTAGGCTTATAAAATGAAAGCATTTGTATAGCATATTGATTTAATGCTAAATCTGGTTCAAAACTGGCCTATCACTCTTCTCAGTAAATAAGATAAGCCTCAAGGCTCCTGCATATCTTTCTTTTTTCATTCTCAACCTTAGCCTATCTTTTTCCCCACGGTTTTTAAGAATCATTTCTATTCTATGAAAATCTCCAGAACCATGCTTGGCTTCTACCTTAGCCAATGACCTGATCTCCTTCAGTTCCTTCCATGGAAATTTCTCTCCAAATCCCACCCACTTTTCCGTGAATATTTTTCTAAGGGAACCCTCTAATGAAGGTGAGACTCACTTCTTTTCCAAGGTGGATTCTTCCACCTGGGTTCCCATTCCTTCCCATACACCTCTCTTATTGCCCCTCACTTCATGTGTCCCCTCCCCATGGAACAGAAGTCTCCCTTGCCTCTCAAGAAGAAATAAATATAAACCAGAAGCAAACAAACAAAATACTCATTCCCACTGCATTCCTCCTTTACATTACCCTACCATGTTATGTCTCCTTTGACACTAAGCCCTTTAAACAGTTGTCTATACCTATTTCCTGAACCTCTTAGTTATGTGCTCTTAATCCTGTAATACGGTCTCTATTTACAACTTCTCATGAATCTTCTAAAACTCTTCTTTCAAAGGACTGGCTACCACAACCCCTACTAGTCATACTTTATAGAAATCTCAGAGCCATCTTTTTTATATATTAGGGTATAGATGTTTTACAATGTTGTGTTAGTTTCTACTCTACCATGCAGTGAATCAGCGTATGAATACATATATCCCTCCCTCTTGGAAGTCCCTCCCAGCACCCCATCCTATCTATCAAGGAACAAAACTGAGTCATTTGTAGAAATGTGGATGGATGCAGAGTCTGTCATTCAGAGTGGAGTGGGTCAGAAAGAGAAAAATACTGTATATTAACACATGTATACAGAATCTAGAAAGGTGATACAGATGAACCTATTTGCAGGGCAGGAAAAAAGACACAGGTCTAGAGAATGGATGGGCAGAATAGGGGACCAGATTTAGGAACAGGGTTGGGGGATGGGAAGAAGAGTGGAATGAATTGGGAGGGATTGACGTGTATGGTTTTTCCTGTGGTCATGTATGGATGTGAGAGTTGGACTGTGAAGAAGGCTGAGCACCGAAGAATTGATGCTTTTGAACTGTGGTGTTGGAGAAGACTCTTGAGAGTCTCTTGGACTGCAAGGAGATCCAACCAGTCCATTCTGAAGATCAGCCCTGGGATTTCTTTGGAAGGAATGATGCTAAAGCTGAAACTCCAGTACCTTGGCCACGTCATGCAAAGAGTTGACTCATTGGAAAAGACTCTGATGCTGGGAGGGATTGGGGGCAGGAGGAGAAAGGGATGACCGAGAATGATATGGCTGGATGGCACCACTGGCTGAATGAATGTGAGTCTGAGTGAACTCCGGGAGTTGGTGGTGGACAGGGAGGCCTGGCGTGCTGCGATTCATGGGGTTGCAAAGAGCCAGACACGACTGAGCGACTGAACTGAACTGAACTGACGTGTAGATATGACCATGTGTCAAATGGATACCTAGTGGGAACCTGCTATATAGCACAAAGAGCTCAGCTGAGTGCTTTGTGATGATCTCAGAGCCATCTTTACTTCTTCCCTCTTCTTCCCACAGCCCCTAACGAATCGGTATATCTTGTCAATTCTTTCTCCATGCTGCTTCTTATATCCACAGTTTCCTGTTTATCTTTATAGGAATAGCTGAGGCCTAATTTTAGTCCTTCACTCTATCTAACAGGTCCCCCTAACCTTGCTTTCAACCGCATCCTCTTCTAAGAGGAAGTGCACTTGGTCCCATAATCAGACCCAAGCTCTCCCTCAGCCTCGCCACCTCCTAATCCCTCCTACTCTACATTAGTACCCTCACTTCTTCCTAGCCTTCCTGCTTTCTGCTTTTGCTTACACTGTACCCCTAGACTGGAAACTCCTTTCAAATCTGACTGTAGAAATATACATAGATTTACTGGTTATCTCCTCCATGAAGCCCTCCTTTAAATGCTTAGAAACTAATACCAAAAAAAAAAAAAAAAAAACCCGTAGCACTAAGATATAAGTAACAGCATAATGTTAGTTTATATGTGCATTTGTATATGAGCTATAAATATACTGGACAGAAATTGGCCATGACATTAACAGTTTTAAAGTATGATGATATGGAGATATGCTATGGAACTTTGGGCAGCTTATTTTCTTTCATATATTCTAAATTGTTCCGAATACCTCATGTTTATTGCATGTTTCTTGTATACTAAGCTCTTTCCATGCATTAATTTATGGAAAGTATTGGGTCGGTCAGAAAGTTCATTTGGGTTTTCAAACTTTTGGCCAACCCAGTATTACTATAATCCTCCTATTATTGACTCAGACTCTTGTGGAGACACACTGCTCCTTTCTCCTGGCTCCTGGTATACACAAGGTTCTGTTTGTGCCCTCCTAGAGTCTGTTTCCCAAGTTCTGTGGAAGTTCTGTAATCAAATCCCACTGGCTTCCAAAGTCAAATTATGTGGGGGTTCTCGTCTGCTCAGCAGCTCTACGGTGGGGCTAATGGCAACCTCCTCCAAGAGGGCTTATGTCACATGCTGAGTGACCCAGGTCTGCTGCAGCAGGCAACTGCTGACACATGGCTCCTCAGGAGACACTCAAACATTCAAAGCAGGTCTGGCTCAGTCTGTGTGGGGCCTCTGGGTCCTGGTACACCAAAGGTTTTGCTTGAGCACTCTGATGGTGGTCAATACAAAAATCATATTGATTATATTTTTTGCAGACAAAGATGGAGAAACTCTACACAGTCAGCAAAAACAAGACCAGGAGCTTTGACTCAGATCAAAAACACCTTATTGCAAAATTCAGACTTAAACTGAAGAAAGTAGGGGAAACTACTAGACCATACAGATATGACCTAAATCAAATGCCTTACGAGTCTACAGTGGAAGTGACAAATAGATTTAAGGGATTAGATCTGTTAGAGAGAGTGCCTGAAGAACTATGGACAGAGGTTCATGACACTGTATGGGAGGCAATGATTAAAATCATCCTCAAGAGAAAGAAATGCAAAAGGTAAAATGGCTATTTGAGGAGGTCTTACAAATAGCTGAGAAAAGAAGAAAACCTACAGGCAAAGGAGAAAAGGAAAGATATGCCCATTAGAATGCAGAGTTCCAAAGGATAGCAAGGAGAGACAAGAAAGGCTTCCTAAGAGATCAATGCAAAAAAATAGAGGAAAACAAAAGAAGGGGAAAGACTAGAGATCTCTTAGAAAATTAGAGATACCAAGNCTGGCGTGCTGCGATTCATGGGGTTGCAAAGAGCCAGACACGACTGAGCGACTGAACTGAACTGAACTGACGTGTAGATATGACCATGTGTCAAATGGATACCTAGTGGGAACCTGCTATATAGCACAAAGAGCTCAGCTGAGTGCTTTGTGATGATCTCAGAGCCATCTTTACTTCTTCCCTCTTCTTCCCACAGCCCCTAACGAATCGGTATATCTTGTCAATTCTTTCTCCATGCTGCTTCTTATATCCACAGTTTCCTGTTTATCTTTATAGGAATAGCTGAGGCCTAATTTTAGTCCTTCACTCTATCTAACAGGTCCCCCTAACCTTGCTTTCAACCGCATCCTCTTCTAAGAGGAAGTGCACTTGGTCCCATAATCAGACCCAAGCTCTCCCTCAGCCTCGCCACCTCCTAATCCCTCCTACTCTACATTAGTACCCTCACTTCTTCCTAGCCTTCCTGCTTTCTGCTTTTGCTTACACTGTACCCCTAGACTGGAAACTCCTTTCAAATCTGACTGTAGAAATATACATAGATTTACTGGTTATCTCCTCCATGAAGCCCTCCTTTAAATGCTTAGAAACTAATACCAAAAAAAAAAAAAAAAAAAACCCGTAGCACTAAGATATAAGTAACAGCATAATGTTAGTTTATATGTGCATTTGTATATGAGCTATAAATATACTGGACAGAAATTGGCCATGACATTAACAGTTTTAAAGTATGATGATATGGAGATATGCTATGGAACTTTGGGCAGCTTATTTTCTTTCATATATTCTAAATTGTTCCGAATACCTCATGTTTATTGCATGTTTCTTGTATACTAAGCTCTTTCCATGCATTAATTTATGGAAAGTATTGGGTCGGTCAGAAAGTTCATTTGGGTTTTCAAACTTTTGGCCAACCCAGTATTACTATAATCCTCCTATTATTGACTCAGACTCTTGTGGAGACACACTGCTCCTTTCTCCTGGCTCCTGGTATACACAAGGTTCTGTTTGTGCCCTCCTAGAGTCTGTTTCCCAAGTTCTGTGGAAGTTCTGTAATCAAATCCCACTGGCTTCCAAAGTCAAATTATGTGGGGGTTCTCGTCTGCTCAGCAGCTCTACGGTGGGGCTAATGGCAACCTCCTCCAAGAGGGCTTATGTCACATGCTGAGTGACCCAGGTCTGCTGCAGCAGGCAACTGCTGACACATGGCTCCTCAGGAGACACTCAAACATTCAAAGCAGGTCTGGCTCAGTCTGTGTGGGGCCTCTGGGTCCTGGTACACCAAAGGTTTTGCTTGAGCACTCTGATGGTGGTCAATACAAAAATCATATTGATTATATTTTTGCAGACAAAGATGGAGAAACTCTACACAGTCAGCAAAAACAAGACCAGGAGCTTTGACTCAGATCAAAAACACCTTATTGCAAAATTCAGACTTAAACTGAAGAAAGTAGGGGAAACTACTAGACCATACAGATATGACCTAAATCAAATGCCTTACGAGTCTACAGTGGAAGTGACAAATAGATTTAAGGGATTAGATCTGTTAGAGAGAGTGCCTGAAGAACTATGGACAGAGGTTCATGACACTGTATGGGAGGCAATGATTAAAATCATCCTCAAGAGAAAGAAATGCAAAAGGTAAAATGGCTATTTGAGGAGGTCTTACAAATAGCTGAGAAAAGAAGAAAACCTACAGGCAAAGGAGAAAAGGAAAGATATGCCCATTAGAATGCAGAGTTCCAAAGGATAGCAAGGAGAGACAAGAAAGGCTTCCTAAGAGATCAATGCAAAAAAATAGAGGAAAACAAAAGAAGGGGAAAGACTAGAGATCTCTTAGAAAATTAGAGATACCAAGGAAATATTTCAGGCAAAGATGGGCACAATTAAGGACAGAAACAGTATGGACTTAACAGAAGCAGAAGATATTAAGAAGTGGCAAGAATACATGGAAGAACTATACAAAAAAAGAGCTTAATGACCCAGATAACTACAATGATGTGATCATCAACCTAGAGCCAGACACCCTGGAGTCCAAAGTCAAGTGGGCCTTAGGAACTGTCACTATGAACAAAGCTAGTGGAAGTGATGGAATTCCACATGAGCGACTTCAAATCCTAAAAGATGATGTTGTGAAAGTGCTGCACTCAATATGCCAGCAAATTTGGAAAACTCAGCAATGGCCACAGGACTGGAAAAGGTCAGTTTTCATTTCAACCCCAAAGAAAGGCAGTGCCAGAGAATGTTCAAACTATGGCACAATTGCACTTATCTCACAAGCTAGCAAAGTAATGCTCAAAATTCTCCAAGTGAGACTTCAAAAGTACGTAAACTGAGGACTTCCAGATGTAAAAGCTGGATTTAGAAAAGGCAGAGGAACCAGAGATCAAAGTGCAAATATCTGCTGGATCATAGAAAAAGCAACAGAGTTCCAGAAAAACATGTACTTCTGCTTTATTGACTATGCTAAAGCCTTTGACTGTGTAGATCACAACAAGCTCTGGAAAACTGTTCAAGAGATGGGAAAACCAGACTACCTTACCTGCCTCCTGAGAAATCTGTATGCAGGTCAAGAAGCAACGGTTAGAACCAGACATGGGACAACAGACTGGTTTGAAACTAGGAAAGGAATACGTCAAGGCTGTATACTGTCACCCTGTTTATTTAACTTATATGCAGAGTACATCATGCAAAATGCCAGCCTGGAGGAAGCACAAGCTGAAATAAAGATTGCAGGGAGAAATATCAATAACCTCAGATATGCAGAGGACAACGCCCTTATGGCAGAAAGTGAAGAACTAAAGATCCTCCTAATGAAAGTGAAAGAGGAGAGTTTAAAAGCTGGCTTAAAACTCAACATTCAAAAAATGAAGATCATGGCATCTGGTCCCATCACTTCATGGCAAATAGATGGGGAAACAATGACAGACTTTACTTTTCGGGGCTCCAAAATCACTGCACATGGTGACTGCAGCCATGAAATTAAAAGACGCCTACTCCTTGGAAGAAAAGCTATGACCAACCTAGACAGCATATTAAAAAACAGAGACATTACTTTGCCGACAAAGGTCCTTCTAGTCAAAACTATGGTTTTTCCAGTAGTCATGTATGGATGTGAGAGCTGGACCATAAAGAAAGCTGAGCACGAAAGAATTGATGCTTTTGAACTGTGGCGTTGGAGAAGACTCTTGTGAGTCCGTCCCTTGGACTGCAAGCCAATCAAATCAGTCCATCCTAAGGGAAATCAGTCCTGAATATTCATTGGAAGGACTGATGCTGAACCTGAAACTCCAATACTTTGGCCACCTCATGTGAAGAACTGACTCACTGGAAAAGACCCTGAAGCTGGGAAAGATTGAAGGCAAATGGAGGANCATCTAGGTCATCACAGAGCACAAGCTGACCTTTCCTATGCTGTACAGCAGCTTCTCACTAGCTATCTATTTTACACGCCCTTAGAAGTGAAAAAGGAGAAATTACAACTGACACCACAGAAATACAAAGGATCACAAAAGGCTACTACAAGCAACTATAAGCCAATAAAATGGATAACCTGGAAGAAATGGACAAATTCTTGGAAAGGAACAACTTTCCAAGACTGAGCCAGAAAGAATTAGAAAATATAAACAGATCAACTACAAGTAGTTAAATTGAAACTAATTTAAAATCTTCCAACAAACAAAAGTCCAGGACTAGGTGGCTTCACAGTCAAATTCTATGAAACATTTAGAGAAGCACTAGTACCTATCCTCCTCNTTTCCAAGACTGAGCCAGAAAGAATTAGAAAATATAAACAGATCAACTACAAGTAGTTAAATTGAAACTAATTTAAAATCTTCCAACAAACAAAAGTCCAGGACTAGGTGGCTTCACAGTCAAATTCTATGAAACATTTAGAGAAGCACTAGTACCTATCCTCCTCAATTTTCTTGAAGAGATCTCTAGTCTTTCCCATTCTATTGTTTTCCTCTATTTCTTCGCATTGATCACTTAGGAAGGTTTTCTTATCTCTCCTTGCTATTCTTTGGAACTCTGCATTCAGATGGGTATATCTTTCCTTTTCTCCTTTGCCTTTCATTTTTTTTCTTTTCTCAGCTATTCGTAAGGCCTACTCAGACAACCCTTTTGCCTTTTTGCATTTGTTTTTCTTAGGAATGCTTTTGATCATCGTCTCCTGTGCAATGTTACGAACCTCTGTCATAGTTCTTTAGGCACCTGGTCTATAAGATCTAATCCCTTTAATCTGTTTGTCACTTCCACTGTATAGGGGCTTCCCTGGTGGCTCAGATGGTAGTGCATCTGCCTGCAGTGCTGGAGACCCAGGTTTGATCCCTGGGTCAGAAAGATCCCCTGGAGAAGGAAATGGAAAGTCACTGCACTAACCTTGCCTGGAAAATCCCATGGATGGAGGAGCTTGGTAGGCAACAATCCATGGGGTTGCAAAGAGTCAGACATGACTGAGCGACTTCACTTTCTTTCTTTCCACTGTATAATCATAAGGCATTTGATTTAAATCATACCTGAATGGCCTAGTGGTTTTCCATACATATTTAAGTCTGAATTTTGCAATAAGAAGTTCATGATTTGAGTCACAGTCAGCTTCTGGTCTTGTTTTTGCTGACTGTATAGAGCTTCTCCACCTTTGTCTGCAAAGAATATAATCAATCTTATTTTGGTATTGACCATCTGGTGATGTCCATGTGTATTGTGTTGTTGGAAGAGGGTGTTTGCTATGACCATGCTTTCTCTTGGCAAAATTCTGTTACCCTTTGCCGTACTTCATTTTGTACTCCAAGGCCAAATTGGCCTGTTATTCCAGGTGTATCTTGACTTCCTATTTTTGCATTCCAGTCCCCTATGATGAAAAGAACATCTTTTAGGGGTGTTAGTTCTAGAAGATCTTATAGGTCTTCATCGAAACATTCAACTTCATTTTCTTCAGAATTTCTGGTTGGGGCATAGATTTGGATTACTGTGATATTGAATGGTTTGTCTTGGAAATGAACAGAGATCATTCTGTCATTTTTGAGATTGCATCCAATTACTGCCTTTCTGACTCTTTCCTCGACTAATAATCCTTCTCAAATTATTCCAAAAAACTGCAAGAGGAAGGGGGGATCACTCCAAAATTCATTCAAGAGGCTACCATCACCCTGATACCAAGATCAAACAACGATATTACAAAAAAAGGAAAATTACAGACCAATGTTACTGACAAACATAGGCACAAAAATCCTCAACAAAATATTTGGAATCATAATCTGGCCACACGTTACAAGGAACAAAAAGATTTTGAATCAAGAATTCTGTTTGATATTTGCTACCTTAAAAGAATCCTTGAGATTCCTATGACACATTCTCTCTGCATTTGTAGGAATCTGAAAGTCTGTCAAATATTGATCATGGTCAAGTTCCTAAGGGAAATCCAATGAACTGAGTGCACTGGTGTCAATCACAGGACAAGCTGTTTGCTCCTTGAGGAAATGACCGGGGCTGACACAATCCCATAAGGTAATTTCCAGAAGAAAAGTGCTTAACGAAATGAAGGATCAAAAGTGATGCAAAGGAGTCGAATTCAGTAGAAGGATACACAGTAAGAACTTTTTTAATGGATGGGTGGAAAGATGGATCATCAGTGGGTAGATTTTTAAAAGGACCTTTGAAGGAAACAACGATCATAGAATATAATTTGGGAGGGGGGGATGAAATTGTAGAAAAAATGAAATAAGTAACATTTCTTATTCCCTCTGAAAGTTTTGGAGATAATTTCATTGTTTTAATGTATTCACAGAGTTAATCAAAAAAGCAAGTGCTTTACTATGACAGTGAGTCTTCTTCAAGGCAGGACTAACCTCAGTGGGAAGAGAAGAATGACCAGAGGAGGCAAAGCCAAGAGAGGATTTCGGTCATTCCAAGTTTCCATATATCCAGTTGAGTCCAAAAGGTGCCAGAAAACCTTTAATGGAGAAGTAAATGTAACCCACAGTCTTAAATACCCACCAGAGAAAGGAGCACCACTCCAGGCAGGGGGGCAGATGAGTGAAGACATTGATTGCACTGAGGTTGCCCAGAAATTTTGAATATCTAGTACAGGTTCTCTCCTGGCTTCCTGCTTGAAATTTCCCTTATTCAGTGGTTTCTGTTATTTAAAACTTTGAAAGACATTTGCAGTGAGAGTAGCTGTGGCAGAGACGTGAGCTATGCATCAAGTATCCTTTGCTCCCCCACATCTCCCACACACCTGCTCTTAGAAGGGGACACAGCACTAGGTCTAGACCATAGGCTGCAAGCAGAAGTGGCTTTCATCACTGCCAGGAAGAAGCACTGAAGAGCCATCCTGTGATCCTCTGATGCTCCTCCCCTGACATGTGGACCAAGAGGTCTACAGGTTACAGATGCTACAGATTCCAGATGGCAGAATCTCCATCAGCCTCACCTCTGGGGAGATCCCCTGAAGAATACAATGGCAACCCACTTCTACCCACTCCTGTATTCTTGCCTGGAGAATTCTACGTGCAGAGGAGCCTAGTGGGCTACAATCCATGGGGTCACAAAGATTTGGACACAACTGAGTGACTGACACTGAACAATCTGGGCTCAAATTTCAATTATTTTCCATACAAGCTAGGTGACTTTAGGCATAGGGCTTAACATTTCTGTGCTTCAGCTCCCTCAACTGTAAAATAAATATAGTAATAGTACCTACCTCAGTGATTTGTTTAGAGAGTAAGCACTCATTAAATGCTGCTGCTGCTGCTGCTGCTAAATCACTTCAGTCATGTCTAACTCTGTGTGACCCCATAGATGGCAGCCCACCAGGCTCTGCCGTCCCTGGGGTTCTCCAGGCAAGAACACTGGAGTGGGTTGCCATTTCCTTCTCCAATGCCTGAAAGTGAAAAGTGAAAGGGAAGTCGCTCAGTCATGTCTGACTCTTCACGACCCCACAGACCACAGCCTACCAGGCTCCTCTGTCCATGGGATTTTCCAAGCAAGAGTACTGGAGTGGGGTGTAATCGCCTTCTCTGCTATGATTAATAATCTTTACAATAATAAAAAGGCCACATAATACATTCCTTTGATTTCTCTCTCCATATTTTTTAAAAGAAATGAAGGTAAAGCTGAACATTTAATATAACTCATAAGTATTATAATTTACACTATCACTGGTGTGTCTTTTGCCTTGTTATGGCTTACATCTCTATACTCAGAACCAACCCTCTACTTAAAAAAAAAAAATCTATCACAACCACACTTTAAAAATAGAATTATTTTAACTGGCTTTGGTTTTTATTTTTTAAAAGGAGTATATCTTTCCAGAAGAAAATAAGAATGAGTGATAGTGATTGACTGGGCCATTTAATGACTATTTCCAGAAACTTACAATATATAAAAGATTTCGCTAAGAAGTAAGGAGGCAGTTTCAAATACAGCTTTGACTCTGAAATGAAACTTCCAAACATTCATAAAATTTGATTCTCTAACTTAATATCACAACTCGTACATAAAATTTATCAAACATTTTAGTGTGAATAAAGCAATCTGAAGTGAAAAAAATAAGGGTGATACCCAAAGTTATGTATTACCTATATGTTACCCTAAACATTATTTCAATTCTTATTGTCATGGTCGTCCCAATGCCTAGGTAACTTTGTTTTCACACACAAAGAGTTTGAAAATTTTGCTTCCATAACTGTAGAAAGTTGAGAAATCAAATCAAGACTATGTTTCCTGAGGAAACTCTAAATGTCAAATGAGCCTGACAAACCCTGAAGCACCCATTAAGGTGGGTATAAAGACTCAGCTGTTCCCTCCACCCCCAGTGTCTCTCTCTTTCCTGCCATCTGGAGACCCCCCCTTACACCAGCTGAAGCCTTTTGCTTCTTCCTGCTTCCTGCTCACACCCAGAAGGAGATGGTCACTCCTTTCACTGTGTCCCCTCTATAGGTGTGTTATCACCCTTCCCTCCATGTTTCTCTGCATCTCTCTCTCCCAATCATGAAAATAGGGTTTGTGTCTTCTTCACCCAGGAGTCCCCCAAACCTAGGAAGTCTCTCAAATGATAAAGGAACATTATAGAAATTGTTGTCCAAATAGTCGAATATCTAGATAAGCACATAGGCTGTATAAGCAATGGTATGGATTCATTTTGTTTAAGCAGATATTTTAATAAAACACTCAGGACCTTCCGTTCTAATGAATTATGTGTGCTGCTCCTCCACTAAAGTGTGAGGTGCTAGAGGACAGGAAGTTTGTGTCATTTACCCTTGGGAGCCCTTGCATCATCTACAAAAGGCTTTAAAGGCAGTAAGTACTGCTTGCTGAAATTAATTTAAATCCTTACAACAGGCATAAGTGCTGGGTGACTCATAGAGCAACAGAGAAGTTAGGTCCTCATTGTGTCATGTGATTCTAATATTTATTACTGATACAGCTGATATGTTTTCATTAATTGGCCCAGTCCTTCATTACACTATGATTCAAAACCTAAGTATAAGAAGTATTCAGTTAAGCCCAATACAGTTCAGTTCAGTTCAGTCGCTCAGTCATGTCTGACTCTGCAACCCCATGAACTGCAAAATGCCAGGCCTCCCTGTCCTTCACCAACCCCCGGGGTCAACCCAAACCTATGTCTATCAAGTCGGGGATGCCATCCAACCATTTCATCCCCTGTCGTCCCCTTCTCCTCCTGCCTTCAATCTTTCTCAGCATCAGGGTCTTTTCACATGAGTAAGCTCTTCACATCAGGTGGCCAAAGTATTGGAGTTTCAGCTTCAACATCAGTCCTTCCAATGAACACCCAGGACTGATCTCCTTTAGGATGGACTGGTTGGATCTCCTTGCAGTCCAAGGGGCTCTCAAGAGTCTTCTCCAACACCACAGTTCAAAAGCATCAATTCTTTGGTGCTCAACCTTCTTTATAGTCCAACTCTCATATCCATACATGACTACTGGAAAAAACATAACTTTGACTAGATGGACCTTTGTTGGCAAAGTAATGTCTCTGTTTTTGAATATGCTATCTAGGTTAGTCATAACTTTTCTTCCAAGGAG
>SJYV01047712.1:0-14651 GCA_006410875.1 Neotragus pygmaeus | reverse complement strand
TCACTTTTCACTTTCATGCATTGGAGAAGGAAATGGCAACCCACTCCAGTGTTCTCGCCTGGAGAATCCGAGGGATGGAGGAACCTGGTGGGCTGCCGTCTCTGGGGTCTCACAGAGTTGGACACGACTGAAGGCGACTTAGCAGCAGCAGCTCCTGCTAGTGAAGTCGCTCAGTCGTGTCCAACTTTGTGCGACCCCATGGACTGTAGCTTACTGGGCTCCTCTGTCCATGGGATTTTCCAGGCAAGAGTACTGGAATGGGTTGCTATTTCCTTCACCACAGGATCTTCCCAACCCAGGGATCAAACCCGGATAGCCCACATTGTAGGCAGAAGCTTTACCATCTGAGCAAGCAGGGAAGTCCTTTCCTCTCCTTAATTTATTGAAATTACTCACTTCACACATTCATTCTCAATCTTTTCCAAAAGCCCTTTGTGTCAGGGAATGAATCATTCCTGACTTTTTTTATTTTTTAAATTATTTTTAAAATATTTCATTGAAGTATATTTGATTTACAATGTTGTGTTAGTTTCTGCTATACAGCAAAGTGATTCAGTTATGCATATATATAATAGTTTGCATCTGCTAATCCCAACTCTCAGTCCATCCCTCCCCCACTGTCCCTCCCCCTAGGCAACCACAAGTCTGTTCTCTCTGTGAATCTGTTTCATAGACAAGTTCATTTGTGTCATATTTTTGATTCCACATATAAATGATATGATATTTGTCATTCTCTGACTTACTTCTCTTAGTATAATAATCTCCATGTCCATCCATATTGCTGCAAATGGCTTTTCATTCTTTATTGTGGCTAATAAATATTCCAATGTGTGTTTGTACATATATATCATNTCCACATATAAATGATATGATATTTGTCATTCTCTGACTTACTTCTCTTAGTATAATAATCTCCATGTCCATCCATATTGCTGCAAATGGCTTTTCATTCTTTATTGTGGCTAATAAATATTCCAATGTGTGTTTGTACATATATATCATATCATCTTTATCCATTCAACTGTCAAAAAGATCCCTGCACCCCTGTGTTCTTAGCAGCACTGTTTACAAGAACCCAGATGTGGAAATAACTTAAATGTCTATCAGCAGATGAATCATCCCCTTTTGATGAATAAAGTCAAGACTTTGACCCTCCCGAGGCACCAGGAAAGGCCAAGAGGCCACGTGCATGCAGAGGAGATGGTGAGTTTCTCCTTTCTGATGGTTTTGCTCTCTGAATAGGCTGCCAGTTTCCCGAATTCTCTGGTACCAGCTGCCCTTTTGGGAACTTCTCTTCCCTCAGTCTCTCTCTCCCAACTCATCCTATACTCTGAGCAGCAGGACAGAAACAGGCTGCGCTCTCCACCCTTGACTTGGAGCTTTCCTCAGCTGAAGGACTAAGTTTGTCATAACGAATTCTACTTCCTCCTTTTCCACCTTCCGGTGGCATTTCTTCACTTTCTTCTGAGTGCTCAAGGGCGACATTCTCCAAGTCCAATCTGGGAGCTGAACCAGCAGTGGCCTTTATGTCTCTGTCTCTACAAATAGTTTGTTTCTGGTGACGGGCGTTCTCCTAGGGAATGTAGGATTTTTCCACATTGCTCCTCAATTCCTCTGAGTCCTCACCGCAAGAGTCTTTCACACCTGTTATCTCTAATAACAATCTGTTCAAGCCAGTCTAGGCTTTTATTATCATGTTGGTCAAGACTCTTCCAGATTTGGGCCACTGCCTAATTCCAAAGCCACTGTCACGTTTGTGGGTATTTTAAAAGCAGCATCCCACTTCCAGACACTGAAATCTGAATTTTTTCTGTTGCCACATTGTCACAGGTATACCACCAGGTGTGTGTCAGGGAAAGGTGGGGGTGGGGACCCAAAATCCTGCCTACTGCACAGTCACTCCTACTGGGACCCAAGCCAGAGTTTTGTGTGACCAGTTATAATCACTCGAAACCTAATATCTCAGGGCTTCCCTGGTGGCTCAGGGGTAAAGAATCCGCATGCCAGTGCAGAAGACATGGGTTTGATCCCTGGTCCAAGAAAATCCCACATGCTATGGAGCAACTAAGCCAGTATACCACAACTACTGAGCTTGGGCTCTAAAGCCCAGAAGTCACAGAAGCCCTCACATCTTAGAGCCCGTGCTCCACAGCAAGAGAAGCCACTGCAATGAGAAGCCCGACATACTGTAACTAGAGAAAAGCCCATGAAACAACAAAGACCCAGCACAGCCAAAAAATAAATAAATACATAAAATCATTAAATATGATGATAAGCCTAATCCCAGAGTACAGAGCAAGGAGAAAGCGGTGTGCCCCCTCCTATCTGGCAGGGAAGGGAAATCCACTGAAGTCTGCCAGTCCTGGAGGAGCTTGCAGAGACAGAGTCTCAAACTGGGACCTTAGAGGAAAGGTGGATTATCTCAGAAAGGGCAAGTTACACTGGCTATGTATCTTCATTCCAAAGGAAGANAGGAGATCAACCCTGGGATTTCTTTGGAAGGAATGATGCTAAAGCTGAAACTCCAGTACTTTGGCCACCTCATGTGAAGAGTTGACTCATTGGAAAAAACTCTGATGCTGGGAGGGATTGGGGGCAGGAGAAGGGGACAACTGAGGATGAGATGGCTGGATGGCATCACGGACTTGATGGATGTGAGTCTGAGTGAACTCTGAGAGATGGTAATGAACAGGGAGGCCTGGCGTGCTGCGATTCATGGGGTCACAAAGAGTCGGATACGATTGAGCGACTGAACCGACCCAACTGTTTCCATTGTTTCCCCATCTATTTGCCATGAAGTAATGGGATTGGATGCCAAGATTTTAGTTTTTTGAATGTTGAGTTTTAAGCTAGCTTTTTCACTCTCCTTTTTCACCTTCATCAAGAGGCTCTTTAGTTCCTCTTCATTTTCTGCCATCAGGATGGTGTCATCTGCATATCTGAGGTTATTGATATTTCTTTGTGTAATATTGATTCTGATTTGTGCTTCATACAGCCTTGTATTTCACATGTTGCACTCTGCATATGAATTAAATATGACATCCTCCTTTACCAATTCGGAAGCAGTCCTTTGTTCCATGTCTAGTCCTAACTGTTGCTTCTTGACCTGCTTACAGATTTCTCAAGAGGCAGGTAAAGTGGCCTGGTATTCCCATCTCTTGAAGAATTTTCCACAGTTTGTTATGATCCACACAGTGAAAGGCTTTGGCATAGTCAATAAACCAGAAGTAGAAGTTTTTCTGGAACTCTATTGCTTTATCTATGATGCAGTGGATGTTGTAATTTGATCTCTGGTTCCTCCGTCTTTTCAAAATCCAGCTCAAATAACTGAAAGTTCACAGTTCAAGACCTGTTGAAACCTGACTTGGAGAATTTTGAACATCACTAGCCAGCATCTGAGATGAGTGCAATTGTATAGTAGTTTGAACATTCTTTGGCATTGCTCTTTTTTGGGATTGGAATGAAAACTGACCTTTTCTTATCCTACTGAGNCCTGTTGAAACCTGACTTGGAGAATTTTGAACATCACTAGCCAGCATCTGAGATGAGTGCAATTGTATAGTAGTTTGAACATTCTTTGGCATTGCTCTTTTTTGGGATTGGAATGAAAACTGACCTTTTCTTATCCTACTGAGTTTCCAAATTTGCTGGCATATTGAATGCAGCACTTTAACAGCATCATCTTTTAGGATTTGAAATAGCTCAACTGGAATTCCATCACCTTCTTTAGTTTTGTCATCAATGAACTAAAATGAACTAGAATGCATGCATTTCACTCAGATGACCATTATATCTACTACTGTGGGCAAGAATCCTTTAGAAGAAATGGAGTAGCACATACTGTCAACAGAAGCATCTGAAATGCAGTACTTGTGTGCAATCTCAAAAACGTCAGAATGATCTCTGTTTCCAAGGCAAACCAGTCAATATCACAGTAATCCAAGTCTATGCCTCGACCAGTAATGCTGAAGAAACGGAAAATGAATGGTTCTATGAAGACGTACAAGACTTTCTAGAATTAACACCCCCAAAAGATGTCCTTTTTATCATGGGGAACTAGAAAGCAAAAGTAGAAAGTAAAGTCCAGTTACTTCTAGAGTAACAGGCAAGTTTGGCCTTGGAATACAAAATGAAGCAAGGCAAAAGCTAACAGAGTTTTGCAAATAGAACACACTGGTCATCGCAAACACCCTCTTCCAACAACACAAGAGAAGATTCTACACATGGACATCACCAGATGGTCAATATTGAAATCCGATTGATTATATTATTTGCAGCCAAAGTTGGAGAAGCTCTATACAGTCAGCAAAAACAAGACTGGGAGCTGACTGTGGCTCAGATCATGAACTTCTTATTGCCAAATTCAGACTGAAATTTAAGAAAGTAGAGAAATTCACTAGACTATTCAGGTATGACCTAAATCAAATCCCTTATGGTTATACAGTGGAAGTGACAAACAGATTATAGGGGTTAGATCTGATAAACAAAGTGCCTGAAGATCTATGAATGGAGGTTCATGACATTGTATAGGAGGCAGTGATCAAGACCATCTGCAAGAAAAAGAAATGCAAAAAGGCAAAATGGATGTCTGAGGAAGCCTTCAAATAGCTGAAAAAAGAAGAGGAGAGACAGGTAAAGGATAAAAAGAAAGATATACCCATCTGAATGCAGAGTTTCAAAAAATAGCAAGGAGAAATAAAAAAGCCTTCCTCTGTGATGTATGCAAAGAAATAGAGGAAAACAATAGGATGGGAAAGACTAGAGGTCTCTTCAGGAAAATCAGAGATATCAAGGGAACATTTCATGCAAAGATGGGCACAATAGAGGACAGAAATTGTATGGAATAGAAGCAGAAAATATTAAGAAGATATTGCAAGAATACACAGAAGAACTATACCATAAAGATCTGCATGATCCAGGACTAGGGAGAGAGAGCTTGAATAGTGATTCTGTTGCAACACAGACCTCAGTCCATTCCATGAAGGAGCTCTGGAGGTGAATAGTATTTACATTTGAAAAGAAGGAACTAGGCCGTGACAAGTCAATGGATGTGGACTGGACAAGTATAGGGAATAATCTTGAGTGGGACAATTCTTTTTGCAAAAGGCAATTTTGTGACCTATTGGGGTCAATACTCTTGGTAGGTGGAAGAAAAAAATGACTAAATCCTGAAAGGAGGACTGAGATGAACATAGCTTATCTTGTACAAACATTGTCAGAGTTCTACTTCATTACTGAGTACATGAAAATCTAATTCATGAAAATTTTGCAACTTGACTGATAAACAAGTGATGAAAAGCCAAATTATAGATTTCCTGCCCAATGGATTTTTTATATAATGCTGTCAGGTTATCACTGACTTTTTTCTTATTTCACAAATACCAAATATTAAAGACAAGTATTATTAAAATGTATAAGGTCTCTTGTTCAAAATTAAAATGATAATGGGAAATTATAAAAGTTAGTTAATGACTCCACATTCTGTTTTTAAATGTGATTTTTACAGTTATTGATAATTTGATTCTTGAAATAAATCTGGTGCTGTTGTAAACCATAGCTGTATAGGAAGAATTTTCAAATGTGATATTTTGATATAGAACAGACACATATCATTTAGTAAAGCATCAAGACTTAAAAGACACTCAAATTTTGTCTTATTTATATTTAAAATGATGTTTCAATAAAAACCCCAATACAAATGCATTTGTACATAATAAAAATGTAAAATAATATATACAAAAATTTAATGAAAAGCAAAGCATATATTTTAGAGAAATTCAATAATCTGTAAAAGGACGATGGTACACATTTCTTATTTCATTTGTGAAAGTGTTTCTCTATTGTGGGAATTCTGATTTCTTCTCTTGGATATTTTAGTGTTTTTCAAAATAAGAGGTATTTCTTTGAGATCTAGAAAAACTATTTCAAAACAAAATTAAAAATTAAAGATATATAATGAGGATAGGAGTAAGGGGTCACATGAAATCTCCAAGAAATAACAATTATAAAAATTGAATTATAGAACAACCATTTAAAGAAACTTATCTCACACGCTAGTAAAGTAATGCTCAAAATTCTCCAAGCTAGGCTTCAGCAATACATGAACCGTGAACTTCTTGATGTTCAAGCTGGTTTTAGAAAAGGCAGAGGAACCACAGATCAAATTGCCAACATCCGCTGGATCATGGAAAAAGCGAAAGAGTTCCAGAAAAACATCTATTTCTGCTTTATTGACTATGCCAAATCCTTTGACTGTGTGGATCACAATAAACTGTGGAAAATTCTGAAAAAGATGGGAATATCAGACCAACTAACCTTCCTCTTGAGAAATCTGTATGCAGGCCAGGAAGCAACAGTTAGAACTGGACATGGAACAACAGATTGGTTCCAAATAGGAAAAGGAGTATGTCAAGGCTGTATACTGTCACCCTGCTTATTTAACTTCTATGCAGAGTACATCATGAGAAATGCTGGACTGGAAGAAACATAAGCTGGAATCAAGATTGTCGGGAGAAATATCAATAACCTCAGATATGCAGAAGACACCACCCTTCTGGCAGAAAGTGAAGAGGAACTAAAAAGCCTCTTGATGAAAGTGAAAGAGGAGAGTGAAAAAGTTGGCTTAAAGCTCAACATCCAGAAAAAGAAGATCATGGCATCTGGTTCCATCACTCCATGGGAAATAGATGGGGAAACAGTGGAAACAGTGTCAGACTTTATTTTTGGGGGCTCCAAAATCACTGCAGATGGTGACTGCAGCCATGAAATTAAAAGACGCTTACTCCTTGGAAGAAAAGTTATGACCAACCTAGATAGCATATTGAAAAGCAGAGACATTACTNGAAACAGTGGAAACAGTGTCAGACTTTATTTTGGGGGGCTCCAAAATCACTGCAGATGGTGACTGCAGCCATGAAATTAAAAGACGCTTACTCCTTGGAAGAAAAGTTATGACCAACCTAGATAGCATATTCAAAAGCAGAGACATTACTTTGCCGACTAAGGTCCGTCTAGTCAAGGCTATGGTTTTTCCAGTAGTCATGTATGGATGTGAGAGTTGCACTGTGAAGAAGGCTGAGCACCGAAGAATTGATGCATTTGAACTGTGGTGTTGGAGAAGACTCTTGAGAGTCCCTTGGACTGCAACGAGATCCAACCTGTCCATTCTGAAGGAGATCAACCCTGGGATTTCTTTGGAAGGAATGATGCTGAAGCTAAAACTCCAGTACTTTGTCCACCTCATGTGACTAGTTGACTCATTGGAAAAGACTTTGATGCTGGGAGGGACTGGGGCCAGGAGAAGAAGGGGACAACAGAGTATGAGATGGCTGGATGGCATCACCGACTCGATGGATGCAAGTTTGAGTGAACTCCGGGAGTTGGTGATGGACAGGGAGGCCTGGCATGTTGCAATTCATGGGGTTGCAAAGAGTTGGACATGACTGAGCAACTGAACTGAACTGATGTCCATTGAGTCAGTGATGCCATCAAACTATCTCATCCTCCCTTGCCCCCTTCTCCTCTTGGCCTCAGTTTTTCCCAGGATCAAGGTCTTTTCCAAGGAGTTAGCTGTTGCATCAGGTGGCCAAAGTATTGGAGCTTCAGCTCCTCCATCCATGGAATTTTACCGGCAAAGATACTGGAGTGGATTGCCATTTCCTTCTCCAGGGGATCTTCCTGACCCAGGGATTTAACCCGGGTCTTCTCCACTGCAGGCAAGCTCTCTATCATCTGAGCCACCAGGGAAGCCCAAATACTGTATGAGTCCACTTACATGAGGTACCTAACTTAGTCAAATTCCTAGAGACAGAAAGTACAGTTGAAGTTGCCAGGGGCTGAGGGATGAGAAGGATGAGTTATTACGGTATTATTGTTATTACTCTATTGTATAAGGGGAACAGAGTTTCTGTGTTAGGATGCTGAAAACGTTCTGAAAATGAATAACGGTGATGGTTATACAGCAATGTGAATGTATGTAATGCCACTGAATTGTACACTTAAAAATAGTTAAAGGGTTATTTTTATGCCACATATATTTACCATAATAAAATAAATGGGAGGTGTGCGGGGCAGGGAAAGGTGTGGAAACAGAGATTCCAGTTAGATGCTGTGTCCGGAAATCGGGTGAGAAACGCATGACTGAGGAGATGGTGGAAAGTACTCAAATTCAGGATGATCATAAAAGACTCCTGTTTTTGTTCTGAGCCACCAGGAAAATGGGGATCATTTCCTGAGATAGAGAATACTGGGAAGGAACGAGTTTGGGGGTGGGGGAGATATCTCATATTCAACTTTCAACATGTTGAATTAGATGTCTGATTGGCCCTTCCAGTAAAAGGTCAAGAAAATGTCTGAGCCTATAAAGATAAGAACAGGTGGGGACATGCAGAAAGATGGTATATGCAGCACCTGTATGAAGTGTGGGAGTGAAGGGGTTCACCCAAGGAATTGGAAGAGGAGTGGCCAGAAGCCTGGTATTCAGAGGGACATAAATCTGGGGGTGCTTTCCATAAATACTAGCAAGTTTCTGTTGAGCACCTCCTCTCCCAGGCACTGTTGCAGGTGACTGGGACAGCAATGACTAAAAAAAGTCAACCCCCCCAATATTATTTTTTGCTCTTGGGCAAGTTACTTAACTTGACTGAACCCCACATTCCTCATCTGTAAAACGGGGATTACATTGAGGTCTGTACAAAACAGAGCAACAGTAATTTAAAACATTTCCTGATTATATACCTGTTTATACAAGGTTGTTTTATTTTCATAACTCTATTTTCCTCTTATAACTGTGCAAGGTAAATTTTTTTTTTTCCTAGAAAAAAATCCAAAGTTTGGGGAAGCTGATAAATTTTTCTAAGACACAGCTAAAAATTAATTTTCATTGGCAGGATTCTTACTCTGGTAGTTCTGAAGTCACATCTTTTGGTTCATCCAATATTTCAAGCCATGCTAATATGCAAAACACTCAGCAGGCTGCCTAAGGCAATAGTTATTGCTTCAAAACGTGTTTTCTTTCATCCCAACACTGTCTTCCCTTCCACTTAAGTGAGTCTCTTTGAGGTCCTGAAAAACGAACTTCTATAATTAAAACCAATCAGAAAAGCAATCACCTAGGTCATCAAGTATGTAAACTGCCAACTATAAACTTAATAATATCCCTAAATGACTGTAATGAATGTTAATTGACTGAATAAAACAAAAACTGTGCCTTTTCAGTCTAATTTTCTCTACAAAGTACCTGGCCTTTAGAATTTACAAATTGGACAGCACTTACTGAAATTCTATTACCATTAGCCTATATTTATTTTATAAGCCTTCTTCTATAAAATGCATTCAAGATATTCCTGAAAATAACTTCTTTATGAACCTGGTTTATACTGCCCTTTTAAATTACTACTTGTCTGGCAAATCAAAGTGCTACTCTGCTGTCTTTTTTTTTTTTTTTTAGAAATTTTTGTTTATGTTTTTGACCAGATTGCTTGACTTGTAGAATCTTAGTTCCCCTAACAAGGATTGAACCTGAGCCCTCAACAATGAAAGTGTGAAGCCCTAGCTACTGGACTGCCAGAGAATACCCTCTGCTTTGTTTTAAACATAAATCTATTGTTTATACATAGATTAATTGTAATCATTAGTGTCTTCTCTCCTGGGAACTCCAGGATGTTTAAAGACATTATTATAATATTATCCTAGTCACTTAGATGAAGCTGCTGGGGTTGTTCTTCCCTCTTCCTCATCTGCCATCCTCCAGTCAATTACCAGGAACTGACAGACCTACATCTGAAATGCCTTGGAATTGGGCCCCTCTGAATCAGATTTAAAGACACTATTTTGGTTCAGCTTAGAATCCACTGCTTAGATGATGACCATAAATAGCTCTCTAACTGATAAAAGCTGTGACTTTCATCACCTCCTCACCAATGAATCCTATTTTTATAAGCCATGATTTTCCTCCCAAAACTAAAAGGAAAAAAAAAAAAATCCTGACATTTCCAGGACATAACAAAATAACGATTCACTATAAGGGAACACTCAAAGTTCATGGTTTCTGGCCCAGCTCATCCTGTTCGCATCTCCTATTTTCTCTTCGCCTCTCACATGTTCTTTTAAGACCCACTTGTTGGTGTCCTACATTAAGCTTGCTGTGATCTTTCCAGACAGAATTAGACCCTCTCTCCCTTTACTCCAATAACACTTTATTATTTCTCTCTTTATCACATAACATTTTTTACGACTTTTATAATTATGATTCTCATACATAATAAATTGGAGAAATTCTTATTATCCTAACAGCTGGCACCAGGCTCCTCCAGAAGAATCCCCCTTGGTGTGGAAAATATGCCTTTAGGAATGCTTGGAGGGAGCATGACAGCTGAATCCCACTCCCACTTATCTGGCCAAGGACTCGATGTAACCTTAGCCCCAGGGTTTTTACTAGGGGAAATCTGCCCTGCATGTGCTTAGCAGAGGGGTTTGTTGTTTTTCTCTTGAATAAAGATGAGATGGGGGTGGGAGAAGAACCCAGAGAAGAGGCGAAGGAGAGAGAGTGCCTGGTAAAGAGCCTGCCTGCCTGTGCAGGATATGTAAGGGACCCGGGTTTGGTCCCTATATCGGGAACAACCTCAGAGAAGAACATGGCAACCTACTCGAGTATTCTTGTCTGGAGAATCCCGTGGACAGAGGAGCCTGGAGGGCTACAGTCCATAGGGTTGCAAAGAGTCAGACACGACTGAAGCGACAGCATGCACACCGGGGGTGGGGAAGAATCTAGGGAAGAGGTGAGGGAAGGAGAGAATGCCAGCAGGATGAACAGTTGCCTGAGGCTGGAGGGGACCGGTGAGCAGCACAGAAGTAGGCAAAGGCATTTTATAAAGACAGGAACACTCGGGGAGAGAGCCAGAGCTCCGAGCGCCTCCACGTCTGTGGTAGAAGGGCTGCTGAGCGCAGATGAGTGTGTGTGGTGGTTCTTGGTGTGAAGACTGAAGACGGTGCTGATTTTTACATCAGGACTAATGATAGAAGCCAAGAGCGCCCTGAGAGTATAAACCTCCCAGAAATTTATGTACATCTTTTGAGAGTTAAGATCAGACTTCCACATGTCATGTAATTGGTGTATTTGAGTCTTTTGTCACCTGTTTGAGGTGGATAAATATCCAAATCCTATACCTCACCATACTATAAACTCTTTGAGAAGACTTTTGTATATGCTCATTTGCTTTTCTATGGTGAACCCACAGAAGATAGTTGTTTTATTTGATTGAATAAGTAGTGTTAAGTTGAAAAATACCTATATATCTGACTGCCACTTATTTAAATCCTTACCATAGAGGTTTTCTCAGCAGGAAAAAGCCAAGGTTAAAAAAAATGCCAACAGTGCAAGTTATATTTAGCTCCGTTCAGTTCAGTTGCTCGGTCATGTCCGACTCTTTGCGACCCCATGAATCGCAGTACGCCAGGCCTCCTTGTCCATCACCAACTTCCGGAGTTCACTCAGACTCAAGTCCATCGAGTCAATAGTGCCATCCAGCCATCTCATCCTCTGTCGTCCCCTTCACCTCCTGCCCCCAATCCCTCCCGGCATCAGAGTCTTTTTCCAATGAGTCAACTCTTCACTTGAGGTGGCTTAAGTATTGGAGTTTCAGCTTTAGCATCATTCCTTCCAAAGAACACCCAGGACTGATCTCCTTTAGAATGGACTGGTTGGATCTCCTTGCAGTCCAAGGGACTCTCAAGAGTCTTCTCCAACACCACACTTCAAAAGCATCAATTCTTCAGCGCTCAGCTTTCTTCACAGTCCAACTCTCATATCCATACATGACCACTGGAAAAACCATAGCCTTGACTAGATGGACCTTTTTTGGCAAAGTAATGTCTCTGCTTTTCAGTATGCTATCTAGGTTGGTCATAACTTTTCTTCTAAGGAGTAAGCATCTTTTAATTTCATGGCTGCAATCACCATCTGCAGTGATTGTGGAGCCCCAAAAAATAAAGTCTGACACTGTTTCCACTGAAAATTATATTTAATCATCAATAAATGTGGTACAAGAGACTTAGCATTGTTATCTTGATGTTTTATAGATTTTTAATCTTATTTTAGGAATGATGTGATTTAAGAGGAAGTATGGACTGGAGGTCTTAAGTCTCTCTTTTCTCAGGCACTTACCCATTCTAAGCGTCTATTTTCTCAGCTATTTCTCAGCTGTTAGACTGCCATTAATAATATCGACCCTGCCAATCTTTCTGTAATTTTTGTGATTTCTAAGTTTATGTATGTTGATATAAAAGCCCTTACTATGCCACCTGCAGTATTTGATAGTATATAGTAAGTTTACCATAAACAGCGTAATATACACTTAAAGGCTATTAGTCAGAACTATGGACAGGGTTTTACCAGTAATGAAAAAGAATGACGTTAGAAACATTAAGTGGTATTTACCTGATGCGTGAAAGCTTACAAAATTTTAATCTAACCCTTCTTCTTAGGTGAAGAAAGATGGGCCACAGCTGTGCATTTGGTGGACAGTGTGGCTCTGAGATTTTAGTGATCTATGAAGCTCTAGGTGAGCCATTCAAGGCCAATAGCATAGAAATGTCAGAAACATCAGCTCCATAGAAGCAGGCTAAGAGCAAAACTGAGGTTGGAAAGAAAGTGTCAGTATCAGCAAATAGGAATGTAGTAAGGAATGGCTCTTGGTGTAAACGTGGTTTTGTGGAACCCGAGGTAAAGAAGGAACCCAAAACACTTCTGTCTCTTCTGTAAGAATATCATTCCCCTGATACTAAAACCAGATACAGATTATAGAAAATACACAAGATCCTTTACACAGACTCAAGAACCCTCAACATAAAATAAATTGAATCTAGCAACATATACAAAAGAGCATATACCATGACTATCTGGGATGTAACACAGAAATGAGGCTGGTTTGACATATGAAAATCAATCAGTATAATATATTAGTAGACTTAAACACAAGACCACATGATTATCTCAATAGGTCATAAAAAGCATTCAACATTTTTTTTTTCATGATAAAAACACTCAGCAGACTGGAAATAGAAAGGGATTTCTTTAGCCTGATAAAGAACTATGAAAAACCCATATCTAACATCTTCAATGGGCAANGCAAGAGGGAAATTAACCAGCCTCTAGCCAAGACCCCAAGCCAGGTCAAGACAGCCTTTTCAAACAACATTCTGCATGGAACACACACCACTGAGTGTGTAACTCACAAAGCGTGCTACCCTCTAAGGGGGTTATTACAGAGCAGGGTCTGGGGGCTTGATGATTTACCCCGAGAGGTGAGAACACACGTCCGCAAAAGATTAGCCTGTGAGTCTGTGCCTTTCTTGGGTTCCCCCCTGCCCCGACTAGATCCTGGAATTTGGATCCTAGTGGAGGTGGGAGGGTAGTTTTACAATTCAGCTAGAGACCCTTTCCCTTAAAAACACAAAGAAAAAAACCAGCTCCACTCCCCCTGGCCTAGCAAGAGCTTGGAAGGGTCTTCAGGGAACCTGAGGTCAAGGTCCCACTTCATAGATGAAAAAACAGAGGCCTAGGGATGAGAACCAGCATTTAGTGTGTGCTTGATGGTACTAAGCGTTGGGACAAGCAGTTTACAGCATTAATTCATCTCATTTCCATAGCGCCCCAGGGTGATACCNATCGGCCTAGGGCTCGTGAGTCCTGGCATCGTGACATACCAACTGCGTGAACCTGAGCAGCTCACTTCACTGCAAGCATCTCGGTTTCCTCTTCTATAATTTGAGAACAAAGATGATTCTTACTTCAATAGGCAGCTGTCATGATCAAATAAATTAACACAATTAAAGACAACATTTATTATTCTCAATAACGTCTGTAAGGAGTGAAGATAAGCACAGGGAATATTACTTGGTTTTGTACCAAGCTCTTATCTCATTCTTCTCACTCAAATGGAGCTCTAGTCACATAACAGGCTCTCCAAATATATTCATTAACCTGCCTCGGACATGCTCTGCATGTGAACACCTTTCTCTCTTCCTTTTTTACCTCTCTCATCTCTGTTTGCTTATAAAATACATATTCTTCAATGATGGGCTCAGATGCAACCTCTGTAAGTCAGCTTATGCACTTTGTTTCATGAGTCCCTGGATGAACAGCTTTCCTGCCCTGTTTTCAGGTATCTTCGGCATCCAAGAACACAGGTCTTCACCACCTTTAGTGACACCCTTCTGCACAGGTGCACTACATGTTCCTTGAGGACAAAGACTGGGTTCACTTCTGCCTTCATTCTTCAGCACCAAGACCCCAGGGATGAAATGATTACAGCAGTGCTACTTCTGCTGGGGAATACGCCAACATTCCTTTCTGAAACCTCCTTCTCAAAGTACATGAGGCAGACTGGCCTTCTGGAACCTCATTTTTATCAAAACTAGAAGCCAATTTGATCAAGCACACTCTCTATCACCATGAAATTGAATGCCCAGATCAAACAGTCTGTTTATCAACACACATCTTCTATCTCCGCTATATAATAAGTGCCTCAATTTTCATGCAACACTTTTTTGAAATCAGTATGTAACGCTCTCCACTTGTAAATCTAAAACCAGTCAGTTCAGAACACTAGAGAGATTGCATGCCAGACTGTCTTCACTCAAACGCCAGGCCA